>JAPYYZ010006929.1:0-10007 GCA_030522705.1 Eretmocerus eremicus | reverse complement strand
TCCGTCCGTCGACGCGTCGCGGGTTCGCGCCTCGGTAGTCGCTTTCTTTTTCGGAGTTAGAATCCCGAAATGCATTAACGAATCCGCGTAACAGTATGCAGACGCCAAATTAAATGTTTCCATATATTACATCTGACATAGAAAATCTTCCATGTACATCCGTCAATCCAACCTCGCATCCGAGGAATTTCGAGGGTACGTAGATCGACTTAGAGTAATCCAATAATATTTAGCTTATATGTATAAGATGGATCTCATCGATACTGGGAGTCCATGACTCGATTGATGAAATCATATTTAGGAAACGACTTAATTGTTCTTTCCAGCCACTCATCACAACACTCAGGCTGGCGATCATAATTTGATAAAAGCCCAAGCTGCGACCGTCAGGGCTCCACCTTTCATTTGGTGGCTGCAACACGAAGGGATTTTGTTAGTTTCGAGTCCCATCTGAGGCGATTTTTTCATCTCTGTGTCGCTTTCCAAAAAAATCAAATCCCTTCGAGGGTCGTAGTTTGGGCCTCTATCAAGCTACGATCGCCAGTCTGAGCGCTGCGATAAGTGGCTCGAGTAAGCGATGAAGTCATTTCCTAAAAAATAATCCAACAATAGTTCGATTTGTTTCTCCAGGATCAGCAGATTTGCTTTTTCAAATTAACTCGCCTCGGCCAATAATGCCTATATAACTTTGTTATCAATAATCTTGATTGCAAGTGCAAAAATGTACTTATTACCTGTTTGATTTGATTCTTCAATTATGCTGTGCTCAAATATATCTTATCTGTCCGTCGACGAATGGAGGTATAATATAGCTTATTAAATTAACCAAATCGATTCAATAACATGGATCTTGTCTGTTATTTCATCAGTGTCAGTAATCTCATTACTCGATAGTAAATTCTTCAAATCGCAACAGTTGTATTTAGAGAACAAATGTCAATATTCTCGATCTTAATGAATTTCTACAGTCTCGACAACAGATATGAAAACACCTGCATAATCCTTAAAATATACGGGCACGACACTCTCAATATTATGTATTAAAAAATGCGTCTCGAGTCAACAGAGATGATCCAGCAATTTTCTCATGATTACTCAGCTTTTCGAAACATTTTCTGTGATTAAGGACACAAAGAAATCTGAATATCGACTACTCAAAGTATTCAGTCGTACACCCGATCAGATTTTACGAGAGCAAAAATCAGAGTCATGACCATATTATTCAAAATCAACTGATACAATTCACTCGAGTCGAGACTTGATTGAGTTTGATAACTCTGTACCAGATTCTTCCATCTTTCAAGAGAATAACGAATCAAAGTTCAACTGTCGTTTTTTCCATACAATCATCACGAAATCAATATAGCCTATGCACCAATTACACCATATGAAACAAGTTTGACAGTAATAAGTGTCTCAGGTCGTCCGGAGGCGATTCTCGTTTCGATCATGTGGACGATGAGTTGTTCCTTGTTCCGATTCATCGGCTCGAGAACGACGAGTGCTTACAAGTGATGATTATTCTCCTATGCGTCGCCTACAGTGTCATACAGTGTAATTATTCGAAAATATCGCTACTCAATCCTGAGCAGTGTACCATAATAATGTACGAAAACATATTTCGCGCCGTCCGCACTTGTGTTTGATTTATGTACATCGACATCACATTCTACAAAACTGAATCGGTTCGATGTATGAATAATTTCCAATTGCATACTTATGGTTTACTCCAGAGCCTCGATTTAGAATTGAGCTATTCAAAATAAGAGATGAGGGTCATGAATCGTTAATGCACTGATGGTTCCGTCCGTAGATACCACTCGTACAATGACAGCTTCTTGTCGAAAACGTGAGAGTACACAGTTGAAGGGAAAGAGATTCAAAGACCAAGTCAAACACATTGACATTCATGGTATTCGGCGTGCATGGGGACTCGGGCCAGAATAATTATCGGTCTAAACCATTCCGTCTATGATTTCAACAACAGTATCGAGGCGTGTGGCGGATCTAAGAACAGAAGTTGATGAAAGAATCAATAGTAGTGATTGATTACTGGTTCAGTGTTCAGAGTTGTTTCACGATATTGCTAGTTTAACGCGTGTTCTGTGGATGCATTTCTATTGATTTTGGATTCTCACAAAATCCAAGGAGCTTTTGACCCGTAATTATCTAATTCTCCGATGGTGCGTAAGTATTGTAATGGAGTGTCTGATTGTTTTTGATTGATTTATTTTCGAAAAATGCGATCTCAAAATTTTCAGCCGAGTAATCACAAGTTCTACTCAAATCAATCGAAGCATACCGGATTTAGGACGATAACTGCAAATTTAAATATGATTTATTCAAGCAATCGGATACGACAATCATTATCCTTGCGTACCTGCATAAGTATCGATTTATCAAAAATCAAATGCTCACGATATGCAGCCCCAGGAGACAAATCCCATGACACTGGCGTAATCAGCTCAGCAAGGTCATTTATCAGCGCTTGAAAATGTAGTATGTGAGATATTGCAATACGCTGCATGTATATACCTAATAGAACATCACTCCGGTCAGCTCTGTCTCTTGTGACTTTTCTCACGCAAATATTCTGTGCATACATTCATTAATCCTAGCGAAACCTTTACGTAAGCGACCTAGAAGCAACATTGCAAGCTTTCGCAAAAAACACGCAAGTAATCAGGTGTTAAATCATTTTCCTACATCGCTCAGTGCTTGGATCGATGCATAAAGACTCCAAACTCGTGGCATATTGGCGTCAGGAGATGCCCAGATAAGGTCGCCGATCAGAAGAGTTTTTCCGGACACGGGATCGCCGGTATTGCGAATATGAGAGCGGTAGGGAATATTGCGGGCCTCAATGATACCTATTCAGGGCTGAAGAATTTTATTTTTGCAAGCCTGTGAATTCATTGGAAGCGATGTCTGGGTTAAGAGTGACCCCATTTTTATGACGTGACTAGGAATTCGATAAGGATGTGATACACGGATGTCAAGGCAACGACACCTGTATAGGTGGCATTTGTTTCTTTATTTGTTCACAGTTCATAGATTTGCATTCATGAAATTGGAGTAATTTGTGAAATCCATTACGAGAGAAAAATTCCAAAAAGTCTAGATAAATCTCTGTACAAGCCTCAGGGGCTGTCCATTAATTACGTAAGGGTTTCATAGGTGGGTGAATGGTGCTGAGAATCTCACGCATAATTACGGGCTGCTGGTGGGACGTCCTTACAATGGGTGGGTGGGTAGTGAAATTGTATCAAAATTTCCCTCACTTAATTAATGGACAGCCCTTTACGGAGAAGGTTATCTAGGAGGAGTGCCGAAGCTGGATGATTCCGCTTTTCTATATCATCTTCCACTCAGGGATCGAATAGGACTTTGCTCCTGAGGTTCCATAGGATATGTCTTTGCCACAATATTTCAAGTCATTGGAGATTAGGGTCGAGGGATATAATATGAATTTCAGGCCTTTGTGATGCTAAGTCTTTTGGAGCACGAGATTATCTTTATCATGGAGATAACAAACTCGTGCGATGTAGTACGCCAATAATGACTTCCCGCACTCTTTCAACTTATCCAGAATACTAGTTGAGAAAAAAAAGCTCAGCTGGATTTGAATATTCGAAAGAATACTATTGCTCATCATTTCCATGATACTATGAGTTGTTTTTGACACCCAAGGAAGTTTCATTTCCTCTTTTCACAGAAAAGTTGACATATTTTTCGGTATTGTTTATAAGATCTGATGTCCCTCTCGAAACTCACAAACACCATCTCTATCTACTCGATTCAGAATTCCTGGCCTCGGAGTTGAGCTTGTTCCAGCTTCTTGCCTTGCAAGTACCATTTGCATAAGCAGGTCTGGTCTGATGCATTTGCACTTACCATCTATACATCGTCCATAGCGTGTATTTTTCGAAAATAAGATGCACATCCGATTACATACCGATTCGGGTCGCAACTGATTTTGTATGAAGCACTGAAGTTCTGGTTCTGTAAAAATGCAGAGAATTAATATCTGTATGGATCGTTAGCACCCTGATCTCAGCATTTCGTGGTTAATCATTCATGATTAGACTTTGTAAATTGCGCCAGAATTTTTTACGTGGATACAGATATAGATAAATTTCGGAGCTTTAAAAAATCAAATCCTGGAATCGTGACAGATTTGGTAAATGATCTCGGATAACAACAATTTTGATCGGAAAAAATGATCCAGAGAATTGATCGCTACGTCCTTTCCGTTAAGTACTCTAAGAATCGTTTCGACCAAAGCTAAATGTCTATTCTACTCTAATTTTTAGTTGCTCAATCTTGTTACTCAAAATTTTAGTCAAGAGAGCAGATGGAGATGTTGTGGCCATTCATAGAAGCCTTGCTTAGAATGCATTTGCACATAGATAGATTTTTTTGATTGGAAGAATCAGAGTTTTTGCGTATTATTAGACTTGATAAAAAACTGATTGTCGAGTCCAAAAACCAGAAGTTGTTTGAATTGTATTTGAAAAATTTCGAGATGTGGCTGGAATCTATAAAAATTGCTCCCACAGGTTACCTTGAGATAATATTCTGACTCACCTTGGATCGCCTCTTTGAGCAAATCCATGATGTTACTGGCAGTTTCTTGCCCTGAAACGAGATTTTGAGGTACATACACATGTGTTCTTCCGTGTCTGCGGTTTTTCAACAGCTATGCAAGATTCTCGAGATTTTATTTAGTCGAAAACTCAACCTAGCTATTCACTGATTACAGTTCGGAGTAAAATCAAAGGATTACATCGTAGGTCAGAGTCGAGTTGTGATAAGGGATGCCTTAGCACGAGGAATTCATTCTTCCATATCTGGAAATTTGATGCAATTGCTTTGTGATTAGGGCCGATCAACTCGGAACAATGAGATCTTCAGTGAGTTGAGAGTTATTCAAGTAATGTCTCTTCAATAATTCCAAACCTTTCAACCAACTTCGAACACTATCGGTTTTCCTGCAGTCTATTTTGCACATAGGTGTGACATTTCGGCTATACTCTATAGCCCTATTGAGAATCGAAATGTGATTAAATTAACATGAGTCAAAACTGAGAGATCGTGACTGCAATATCTAAAAGCTCAGCATAGAGTCAATGATTGATACACGGATCTCATATTTTATAAGAATGGCGTGAGTCCTTTCACGATCTCTCATTTCCTTGGAGAGAGTCATCAATCTCCTCTGTCAACAACATATGGGGACACCCTAAGGAAGACTCTGAGTTCTTTTACCTTCAAAGTTTACTACTGAGGACGCTGTATCTTCGAAGTATGAAGTTGGAAAACCCCTTTGCATCAGATTTTATTCTGAGTGCAATCTGCCAGATGTTATCTCTTGTGTTCCAGAAATCATTATTTCCAATCATTAGAGAAAGATGTGCGCGTAGCAAAAGACAATATCACGGTAGTAATCAACGAAATTCGGGAGAACGGATCATGCCCATTGCTAGTCGTAATCGTGTTTTGGAAATTTGAATAAAAGCATTAAACGCGCCGTTCGTGAATACGGAGGAAAAGATGGACGAAAATCTCTTAGCCAAGAATCCGGGAATCAATATTCTGAGGTGGAAAACTATAGCTATAAATTATGATCTGTTTGCTCAGTTTATGTAATTCACGAACCTCAAGTAGTTTTCCATTCGGATCACACTAAACATTTTAGAATGGTGATTATCCCTTACAATGGAATACGAAGGAAGATATGAGCGTAAAGTTGGATGCATAATTTTGATACCTGGCTTGCCGTAGGTGATCCCAGGTACAAAAATGAGAAGAAATACTGTCGCAGTCAAGAAGACCATCCTATCAGATATGCTTTGAGATACTAGTCCTCGATTCAACCAATCTGATTGTGGACTTTTGGAGTTCCTTATCAGACATAGACATTGGTACAATATAGTTGACTTAACATGACTAGTGCGTCAACACGATAAATCAATATTCATTCTGGCGCCGATACCTCAAATAATTGTATTTTTACGTTTGAAATAGATTTGTGTAATACCATATGAAGTATTATTTACCGTCGGCAAATCATGTGAAGTATCGATTGCGGATGACTGAATGAATTTTTTGGATTTCCCTTGGAACCAAAATTTTATTCTGGAATTTAATCAAGTTTCGCCATATCATTTGATAGGATTGTGGTACTTACAAAAAATATATCCACGCCCCTCATGTTTTGAATTAGAAGTATTTTTGGAAGTGTAATTGTGTATTTCTTGTGGCAAAAATTGATATTCCTCGTGGAAAATGATGTGTGAAAAACAGGTGTTCTTACAGAATGTTTTACCATACGCTCGATCTAGTTTCTTGATGCAAGATCTGAATATCCCGGGTTGATCATGGCTTCGAGATTACCGGAATCTCTGGCGGCAGATCCATGATAACTCTGAACATTTCTCTGAATATTTACTCGATTTAAAATGAATCGAATTGTTTGATTTCACTATTAGAATCATCGCATGATTGTTGAAATTACTTCATCGATTTTTTACAATCCCCTCCCACATGAAATCTATGGAGAATCACTTCACTAATGTTTGTTAACTTTTCCAACCATTCCGTCTCTCGTGAAAAAGGATCTTGATAAAATTGTCCAGGTCTTTCAACGCAAATCCAAAACATCCTATCGACCAATCTCGTGTCAATCCCATTACCATTAGTGCATTCTCAATCCCTTCAGCCCATCCCAACACACTCGTCACAAGAACAGCGCAATGAAGTAGTGCACCAGCACAGGTATCACCTAGAATCTCCATCGCCACCCCTCAGCCTCCAGAATCCCGCGTATAATACCACCTTCAAAGCGCGCAGAATCCAGACTCCGCATGCGCGCTTCGCTCTCGACCTGCTCATATATATACCACCTTGCCTGGATATTCCAGCTAAAATACAGTGCGTGACAGCCGAGTCGTTCCGATGCACAAGAGTGCCCGTGAAAGTGTTGCCGTCTCCTCGAGAGGCGAGGCCAATGCTCTAGGTAAGCGCATACTTGCCACCTTTACGATCAGTTCTCCTGCAGCGCCTTACTCCTTTAGAGAGCCAGCGTCTCTCGATCCGGCTCTCAAGCTATGCTCTGTATGGCAGAGATGGCGCGTGCGCTAAACAGCTGATTCTGGCAACCACCCACGCAACCGGTGAGTCCATTCACTTGTACATGTCTTTCTGAGTGTGTAAGTGTTACTTTGGTGCTGGAGGTGGGGGCGAATGGGACGCGAGGATGGGAGATGGTGATGGCGAGGTCGAACTGGGCGAGCGACAATGTACGGAGGCCCCGGAGGGATGGGATGGGTTATCGACACGTGGCTCGCGAGCGTTTGGAGATTATGGTGGGGTATGGAAGTCTTGGAGGACCACCCGTGGAGAGATATGATAGGCGGCTCAGCTTCGCGGAAGCATGGAGCATGGGATGGGAAAGCTTCGAGGTTCTGAGCTCACGAGCTCGTCGGGCTATTATGGATTGTAATGGTTGGGACTTTGCACTTGCTCTACATCTGATACGGAGATTCCTGATGCTCGACATGGTTCTTCGTGCTTGGGAACAAAACATAGAAGGTACTTGACACACTAAGATCTGATTTGTTGGAACAACACGCCTAAATCTGCTATGCCCAGTATGTGGGTTCTCTATCTTTTCCTCTCAATTTTCAGGTCTCCTCACAGACCAAAATCATGTGGAGAAAGTCTCCAGGATGCTATGTCGAGGGAGTTGAACAACATGTTATCATTGAGATGAATGTAGGAATTTCATAGTTTTACTCGCTTGGGAAGCACGCCATATTCCATCTCTTTGGATAGAAATCGATTAGCCAAAGCTTTATTGAGTTACTCGTTAATTGTGGAACCTAGTTTGTCATTAGCTGAGGGTTCACAGAATTACATCTGACTTGGCTATGAGTGTAGTTTACAATTCAGGCTCGTCAAAGAATGGCCCTCTATGTGTGAAAGAGAAAGTTGATCAACTTTTTCGAGCTGAATGAGATGAAATGAATGTAACACGACGTTCTCGATATCATGTGTCTTTCAATGGACTTTCAGTTGATCTCAAAGAAGGCACTCTATGGCCCACTAGCGACTAGTATAGTTCGTGAAGAATTGTTCTATCTTCTGTGATTCTCGAAGTGATATAGGTGTTGTATTCTTACGTCCTAAGCTACGCCAAGACTGAGGGATATAATCGAACCGAAATCAAGATGATATCCTATCCGCTTTGAGATCGAATCAGTCAATCTCTTTGATTGAATTGAAGGGAGTAGGAAGATTAAGTATGTTGAATGAAAAGGTATGAAAAATCATCTTGAAGGAATTTTAATAATTTCTAGTCAAAACTTTTTTATGATTTTCAGTCAAAACTTTTTGATGATTTAGGATATTGTGTTTCTCGGGCATACGCAGAGGAACTGTCAATTAATCTGCATGCAGACTTCACCCGAGTCAGTAAAAAGTCCACTCACCTCGTACCCTTCTCCTCCCAAAATCTCACCTCCATCAAAATCAATCAACGACCAATAACCTCGCACCTAACCTCAACCAACCAATGCTGCATCCGCATACTTACCTCCCACATTAAATTAAAAAAACCACGCTCGTGTCCAAATCACAAAATCTGACTCGCGCATCTGCCTCGCCAACCGAGAGATGCGCATGCTCCAGAGAGGGAGGCGCACGTGCAGAGAGCATATAGCGCGCAACCGCTGAATTTATCGCTCTCTGCGCGTCTGTAATTACGTATTCACGCGCTCTTGGCTACATACGCGCGCACACCCTCGCGATCACTGCCCCGCGAAAGAGCCCAGTTTGCAGATATGTATGCAACAGCTGCGTCGGACCCCTGACAGCGCGAGCAGAGCCTCCGCAAAGCGTGCGAACCGCTCTGGGCCAGATTTACCTCGCAGACGCAATGACTGGTTTTCTCTCGCGAATACTCGCGATATGATGCGGAGGATCGAGAGGTAGAGAGGGAGCCCCGCGGAAAAGAGTCGAGATGACGGTACTTTGGCATTTAGCAAGGCGGAGAGAGTTGCCTTATATGTGCTCCCTGAGCTGCATGATTTTTGACATTATCCAGATTGCTGCGAGGGATGCTGAGAGAGGGATTTTATGCGTGTATGGTGTTTGATGCGTATGGGTGTGCACGACTTGGGGATATCCGCGGGCTTTTTGAGATTCGGGTGGAGATTGAGGTGGAGGGTGGAATGCAAGCTAGCCTGAGTCGCGCTTGCGTGAGATTCTTTGGGGAGAGATGTTACTGGTATTGTTGGATTAATTTGAATTGAGGTTGGGATTTATCCCCAAATTCTCGTGGGCTTGTCTTTCGATTGGACGAAGATGTGGGGTTCCAAATCATTTCCATTCAATTGATTCTTGAGTTATACAAAGATATTCTGCGCACATCACCAATTTTACAAATTCACTAGAGTAGCCTCTTTTGACATCATATTATGGACTTCTGGAAGAAAGGTCTTGAGCAGAAATTTCTAATCTATTCTGACGAACGAGAACTTATTGCGATCATCATCTTTAGCTAATGATATTGGCAATAATTCTTAGCCAAAACTTCCAAATTTATGGAAGGTACTCATTCATGCAACAAACCTATGACTTTGTTCATTTTTTCGATCAAGGCTGGCGAGTAAAATAACTCCTATGGTTGAAGTTAATTTTCAACCACTAGATTAAATTCCCAACCGACGGTTGAGTTTTCAACCTCTGGTTGAAATTATTTGCTCAACCATTGGTTGGATTTTTTTGCTCTCCACTGGTTGGAGTTTTTTGCTCAACCACTGGTTGAATTTTTTCTTTTCAACCACTGGTTAAATTTCCAACCATTGATTGAATTAACGTCCCACGAGGGAACTGCATGTGATTCCAACGGAAATCATGATGTCACAAAATTACCCGAATTTTTGGTAGTCTTATTCAAAGTTCCGGTCGAAAATTCGGGTAGTTTCATGACATGATCTCCCTGG
>JAPYYZ010006922.1:0-19943 GCA_030522705.1 Eretmocerus eremicus | reverse complement strand
CCGAAGCATTTCGCTCATCGGGACGCTCAGGCAATTTGTCAGGGAGACTGCGAGCTTGGGATTATTCACCTCGTTATTCACGGTTTGCGGAAAAGTGTACCCTCTGCTGCAAGGTGCGCGATGTAACCTGTGCAAGAGGTGGCCTGGATATTTCTAACACTGGTACCCTTTCGTCGCAAAATCCGCTCCTTGAGTTCCCCATCTTCGCCTCTTCGTTCATTTTCAAATTTTCTTCCACATAGAGCACTCAGCAGATTTAGATGGCTGCCAACATGAATCCATTCCAAATTGTTCAAAGTCGGATTAGCTCTCTATGAACTGAGAGACCCGGATATGAGTTCTATCGAGGGAAACCTGTCTTGGTATAGACAAACGAGGGATTCGTACGATGCCAAACCAGTTTTTCCAATTGATCGCCTTTAGATTAAGAGGAATTTGATTCCAAAAGTCCAATTCGGTTCCCCAAAAGTCAAAAGAGGGCTTATTCCATTATGGTTCGCAGTCGACCATTTGCTGCTCATCTTATCGAGATGCGCCAAACTGTCTTCGGTGACACCGCGATTTGAAAATTTCGTTTCGGGAATCTTCCGTGAAATATGGGTCTGCAGCGAGCATATTGCTTAATGATCATTCGGAGAAACCAAGAAATTTGAAAGTCTGCTTAGTCGCGAGTAAAACGACCGAATGCTTTATGAAGAAAATGTGACAAAAAATCCAAGTGCAGCGAGGAGCGCCGCGACGCTTCACATAAATCCCTTTTGAATGGCCAAACTTCAATTTTCGTCGCGGCGAGATGGTATCTTAAATGGCCCACCACCCTCATCACTTCTCAATTTGTACCTGGACTTTTCCAAAATACTTGTCCTTTGTACTCCCCGTCTCAAGTACAAGTTTGCGTCCCCTTAAAGGTCCACTGTTCGAGGCACTATATGCAGCCATAAACTCGACGTCCAATCAGCGGCTACTAAAATATTTTGAGCCCAGCTCAAGGTTCCAACGGCTTTGATACTGAGCCCGCCCTCGCGTAGAAACTACCCAAAACTGAGCAGCTCGGCACACATACTTAGCATCAGCAAAGCGAATCGCGCTGAATAGCGACTCCCTTTCACTCGGTACTTAGGTACATCCCTCTCTCACCTCGTCTTTCACTCTGTCTCTATCTATGCTCTCTTGTCTCATAATGGGCTCGGAATAACAAGCATCATTCAGACTTGGCTCATTCAGGAATTTATATACCGATGCGGATCGGCCAATAGACCTCGTAATACCACACCGCGAGGGCTCTTGGTGGACCCGTTCAGCTCTCGTAGGCCTTGTGGTCACGACACCTCCAACGCCTCCAGCTTCGCCCGAGGATGCGTCCACGTAAGAAGAAACGCGATAAGCCGCACGCAGCAAAGCGACGCGTCATCTCGCGAAGCGACGTTTTCTTGGTCGAACTCTGCGGCTAAAAAGTGGCAAAGAGCATGGACTCACGTTCGAGAATTCATGTGATACTTGGACTGCGGGCGCGAACCCGTGTCTGTTTGCCTCCTTCTGTCCAATCTCAACTTGAATACTTGACGCTTGGCGGGATTGTGCGTCGCGTCACCGCGTACGGCTCGTTACGGTTTTCCTTATTTGGAAGCACCCTTACGAAGCATTTAGATAAACAACAACGCATTCGCAAGCGAACATATCAAAGCGTATCCAGAAACAGCCCTACACGACACGACACGACACGACTGATCCGGTGGCGCTGCAATGTCGTGTCGTGTGGGGCATTCCTATGCACACGCCCAAAAGGTAGCCCCGACGTGACGTTCAGCTACTCAACGGCCAATGCTTACGCCTAATACTCATCGCCTGCGCCTCATTGCGCCTTATCTGGACGCTCCCTCGTAGCTCATGCCAGAAATAGCGACGAATGCCACGGTATACCGCATATCTAGCGATATTCGGGCAGTCGCGGTCCCGTACGTTCGAATCCATTCCCAGAAAACGCGAGCCGGCCTCATCCGCGGAGACTCGTCTTTGTCTCATCGGAATAATGCTCCAGGTTCCGCGGCTTCGAGCAGGTATACCAAGCCGGCATATTTACTCGTGAACCCGGGCCTCCGTTTCGATTCGGCATTGGCTCGGGTAGGCTTACCTTTGCCAACGCCGCCCCGTTTTAGATGTTGCTAAGTGAGAGAGCATGGGATGGTCGTATCTTGGCCCAACTCCGAATTATTTCACCATGAATTCCATCGAATTCGTAATCATTTTGGGATGGACGCTGAATTCCAATAGTATCCTAATCTCATTTGCGGGGTTCCGAGCTTTCTACGTCAGCTACGGTTCTACGGTTTGATGTAGGGTGGCAGGTATGAGGTGAGACGTGTTATACTGTGCCACCATTATTGAAAGGTTCGCTTGATAGGTGTAATTATTGTGATCGCACCTGATTGAATAAGTGCACGATAAAGGCTCATGATTCTCAATTACTTCGATTAGCCACACAATTCAAGGCCATCGTACCTTTGTCGAGCTTCGCTCTCATTTCTCTAGTACTCTCGCCGAACATTAATTCCGGTCAGTGTGCAATGGATATCTCGATGACCGTATATTTGCAAATTTCTGATCAAGTATTCCTCGAACAACAGTCATTTTCCGGTCTCTCCGATTAGATTTATTCTCTCGCTCGTTTCGTGATTTAAAGGCGAGAGTCGATTGATAATTCTAGTCATTACACGTGTAGAATTTAATTTTTCGTCGTCAAAGCTTATCCGCTCGAATAATTTTGAAATCTGTGACGATAGCCGATAATCACAGATAGCATCTCGAGAGTCTCTCGCATTGATAAATTATCGCTCGCCCAAAAGTCGAAAGTTTGGTCAAGGCGGTCCATCCTCGCCGCGTTACATCCGCGAGATCGAGATTTTTACTCGGCCGTCGTGAAAGGCGCGGTTTTCCCTCGGCGTATATAAATCAGCCGCGGGTATAGATCATCCATCCGGGCGCCCGATAATTAATTCGTTTCGTCGAGTAGGATCGCACGGAAGATTTCAACGTTTCCTACGTACAGCGCGCCGTAAATTCTCATTAGCGCGATGAGAACGGCGGCAGGTCCGCCGCTTCGATCTCGGATCTCGATCAACCGAGCGCGAGCGCGTATCCCGATGCCGAAACGAATTCTCTCGTTCGAGAGCTGCGTTAATCTCTTCATCTGGACATCGGGTTTAGCGGCTCGTCAAACTTTATCTCGCTCCACTCGAGATATCGAGGCACATCTCGGACCGATCTCCGTAGAGCGGATGCGTATCATACGGCGATTTCGTGGCTCCGCGGGTAGCACCATGTGGCAGCGAGATCGCGCAACCATCACAGCGAATGGTTGGCAGTTAGCTCGAGCAATTAGCATCTATCGAGATGAGACTACGTTTATACCGCGTTGCAAAGAGCGAGAGAGCGTTCTGCGCGTGTGCGCAGTCATTGTTCATCGCGATAAGTCCGCCCGAGGCTGCTGCTCGTGTGCGCATCGGCAGATCCTTCCGAGTGGACTAATTGTCCTAAGCGATGTGGCAAACTCGGCCGCTCATCTTCGGATAGCCATAGGCTTATTGGGTACCTTTACGTCAGCCGGTCTGCTCATGGCCATCGCGCATTTTTTGACGCTTGATCTACTTTTGATTGATATAGATATTCCTCGTACTTCTCACTAGACATTGAAGACTAAGAAAGTTGCGGCACTTTACATGCTCGGTCCTGGAACAACATCATGAAACGGCGTTTTACTCGTGAGATCGCGATTACTCGGCTTCAGACGTTCAAATTCAAAGTACCATGGCTCATTTTGCAGTTTTTTTATCCACTTTCCCACGATCTGAAGACGATCGACATGTTCTGTAATCGATGTGGAAAAACTAGGGATTAACTTTAATGAGTACACTAGACTATTCCCGGTAATTTGTTTGTGGAATTGAGCCCAGATAGAATTTTTCGATTTTCAAAATGTATTTTGAAGATAAAAGAAGACAAAGGAAGCAAACTAAAGCACATTAAAATTGGTTCAATCAAATTGATTCAGCGCAAATTTGAGTGGCTGAATGACTGTTTTGAACATAATTGGAAAATTGACTTGAAGCTAATTAGCAAAGGCATGGAGCACTTTTCATCGGCTTGAATAACTTGGTGCATCGTATTTCAACACGACAATTTTGAAAAAATGCGCAGCCAAGCCACTGAGTTCGTGCATCCGAGATCTCAGCGTATGGTCTTGATGGGCACAAATAACTCAGACGTTATTAATCAAATGGGCTTGTAGGGCGCAACTGAAAATGAAGTTTGCCCCCAATACTTGGCGCTCGAATTTACGTGGATACAGTTTTGCTTCCTCTCGCGATCTTTCAACATAATATTATTCTAATTCATTTGGATTCCCATTCGAAACGATTCACAGATTCATTAATCGAGGTACGTGGGAATATTGTTGAAAAAATGATGAAAAAAATGAAGGAAGGGGGGAGGGTCAAAATTGGAAAAAAAAATTTGAAACTAATTTACCTGACTTGTGATCTTGCACATGTTAATTGAGTTGACTAACCTAATACAATAATGCGCTTCAGTTCTCGTTTCCAATCAATCGCCTGGGGGCTGGTTTATGTTGCAGCTGGCAGTGATTGTGCGTGTAAGGTGACGAAAACTCATCTCAGTCTGAGACCATCGATTGCTGATGAAATCGCCGGTGCATGCAAAATTTTGGCCAGTGATCCCGAAATCTTCAGCATCAAGAGGTAAATTTATCGCTTAATATGTTATTACATTGTATTACAGTTGAGGCCAAAGCGCGGGATGAGCTCGCGTTCGAGCAATTTGAACGATGAGCCAGGGCCAGTGTCTCGTAATTCAAGTACATCACATAAATTCACTCTCAAATCCACATTGAGCTGCCTTCTAGCGCGAGGCATTGGAATTTTCAAACGAGTAAAATCAGCAAAACATAAGTCAAGGAAGAATTGAACCGTTGATCCAGTTGTACACGGAGAAACTGAGTAGCGCGTGACGCGTCGGAACTAGTCCGACGCGCCAGCCTCTCGGCAGCCCGAGCGTGGCGCGTTGGATAGTGCAGCGCGTGAGGCGTTGTATAGAGTGAGCGCGTGGCGCGTTGGGCAGTGACCGCGTGGTGCTCTCTCACGCGACCCGTGGAGCGTTACCAGTCCGCGCTCTGTGTCTTGAGGGAAAGAATGACCAGGCGAAATCACCGCCACCAACGAAGGACAAAATCAATGTTGCCACTGTTCATAATTATTTATTCGAATGCCCTCTACAAGATTCATTAGCTCACCATTCAAGCTATACATAGTTGTTGACGCCCACGATTACATCGATTCCATATAATCATATTTTATGGCGTGTAGCGAGATAAACGGAATCACCTATTATAGTAAGGAGACTCTGAACGTGTGGTGGTAACAATAAAATATTCACAAACTCTGAGGAAATTTCCGAGATCTCAACACGATAGGCATGATAGTGCTCGTCAAAGTAGAGAATATTTACTTTTTTCATGAAAAAATACAAGTTTTCATGGACCATGTAGATTTTTTGAATTATGCCAAAAACTGGTCCCTCCGTGTTATTTTCAATCAATGCTATGGTCCCTTTTTTAAAAGTCTTCCCTCGGAGTTCAATCCAATTATAACTTATTGCAGGCGAATATTGCCGAAGATCCCAATAATTGCTCAGATCATTATCCTCTGCATTGTTTATTGTTCCAAGTTGGATTATTGGGATAGTTTTCAAAATTTTCTTTTGAATATTACAGAAACTTAGTTGATAACGGTACGCAACAGACCAAGGTAAATTTACTGATGAGCTTATACTTGTTGCGATGGATCTTAGTTCTTTATTTTTCCGTTCGAACGGCATACTCCAAAAATTGATCACTGGCCCATTGAGGAGCATAATCTCAATATAGTGCAGCCAAAAATGCATCTTCGGCTTGAGTTTGCCATATAACGAGATGTATAACGAATTGTGTTCGTAAATTAATACTCTTAGGACCGTCAAATCTGGTATAACAAATCTTGGAGCTGTCAGTATATCAACAGTCTGCCTCAGAACTTTATAAAGCTCCCAATGTCGATTGGAGCGAGGGACCTCTTTCCGAATTGTTCCAATGATTAAGCCAAGATATCTGCAGAGGCAGAGTGATTCTGAGGCAGATTGTTTGATCTTTATCTTTTTTCTGCAGCCCTTGGTATCCAACCCTTTTTTACTGGACTCGAGATAAAGGTGACGGGGTTTATTTTGCTCGGGACCAAAGTCGAACTTATCCAACGCATTATTGAAATCTTCAACAGAAAATATTTTTTCCTCCACTATTAAAGCAGTCAGAATCTTTGATAATGTGTATGGTATGATACCACCATTGACGTCATGCATAAGATCTGCACTCTTATTCAGAGTGACATCGAAATCAGAAACATCGTTGAAAACACAGGTCTGTTTTAATCCATTCTCAGATGATGGCATTTTCGAGTGAAGTGCATAATTAGTAGGATTTCTAATTAAATTCTGTTCGGAGATGCACATGTTTTGGCACATATCTTTTGTTGCTAAACAAAGTCTGCAGAATCTCAGAGCAATGAAACTATAGAAAAATCCTAAAACTTCGTTCAGAGCTAGATTGTCCCCAAGAATTAGATCGAGTCGAAATCGAATGATTCTCTCCCCCTTGACGGTCCGGATTCGAATTCCGTTATTTGAGATATCATTTAACTCCTCTATGAGCTTGTGGAAAACGGCTGCATTGCCAAACATCGTACGAAACTTTGCATAAAAAACTGAAGCTAACAGGATATTGATATTTTTTGATGCCATATGGGGAGGAAGAAATGGTAAAGAAACGAAAACTCCACAAAGTTTTTGAGCACCAGCCGCACTACCCATACCATTGCCCGGTTCTAAGTCATCAATGAATACGAGAATGCTATATTTTCGCTCCCCTCTATCTCGAGATTTTTTCTCTTTGGACATTTCTCCTTGAATAATATTCGTTATTTCGCAATCGTCGCTTTCTAATTCGTCAAGATATTGATCGATCAATTCTAATAGCCCAGGAGTTTCAAATATCATCTTCAATAAATCTTTCACAGAAATGTGAATGATCTCGCATGGGACATTTTCAATTTTGATATTGAAATAATCTGCAATTACAAACTTCATCTCGTGGCCGATTACAAATTTTTTCGGTTCAACAAAAATGCCAGCTTCTTTATAGGCTCTGATACGTTTTTTTTCAGTCAGCAATTCTTTGAAAGGAAACCTATTTTCGTCTAAGAATATTTTGACTGACCCACAAGTAAGACGCGAGCAGTCGTCCTTTATCAGTTTTTGAACGCCATTGCTCAAATATGGGATCAAAGTATCACTCAGAAGATTCTGAAATTTCAACAGAAAATTGTCCAGAACTGAGCGAGGAATAGAGGGATCATCATACAGATCTACTGTGAATTCAATCAATGATTTCTTTAATTCTTCAGCAGTTATCATGATGAGATTCAAATGTGAACACTTGTTGAACTACAAATTATCTCAGTTCGAAATTTCGTAAATTAGTTTTTAAAATTAGTAAATGATAGAATATAGTCAGTCTTTTTCGTATAATACAATACTCAATACAAGTAGACAGTGCGAAGCAACCGTTTATTCAGTTCTTGAGACCATCGCTTCTCGACTCGGTACGAACTCCCGAATCCGATCCAAATGCGTTATCAGTAAATCTACTCCTTTGTATCCATCATGCTCATTCAGAATTCCGTAAACATATTTTTCTAGAAAACACCACACGTGTGGAATTGGTCTCCCAAATTTGGAAATCATGTAAAGCCCTTTGATACATTTGAAGCATGAGTCTACTGCTTGAACAAGACTACCGGCCCCATAAAATATAGATTCGGTTAAAACTACGTATGACTTCGCACTCTCGGGATTTTCTCCGTATAGAACGACTCGAGGTGTAAGGGTAGGGTTTTTTCCCCCTAACTGCTGTGTCAGAGTCTGCTGCGATTCTCTAAGTGTCGTTTCAAAATCTTCATCATTCTTAATCTGAAAAATGAGATAAAAATAAGATAGATGCTCCGAATAACTGATCATAATTTGTAACTCGTTGAATTGATTGATAATCAAGTCCTACCTCAAGAAACTCTACGAAACATCTTCCAATATCATTCTTCTTTATCTTGCAATTTGGAATTTTTGAGGCATCAAATACAATGGGCAGCAAAAATAACGCTTGAACTGTAAATAAATTCATCTCTCAAGAAAAATAATGATAAAATCTAAGAGGTTCTATCCTCGTTCCAATACTAACCATCTGTTGATTCACTCTCCCATTTTTTGAAACGTGAATCGAGCTCGATATCCTTTTGATTCCTTCGAACTCTTCGCTCTTGCGCGTAGTCAACGATCAGCTTCGCTACATCTGGCCATCGGTCGATCATTTCATTGGCTTCGTCCGTATGAGACGACAGAAAATCAATGTGTAGCTAAAAAACGAGGAAAGTAACGGATTAAGGCACTCTTATGAATCAGTAGTTCTATATTTATGACTCGACATACAAGTTGCAATCCTTCTGAGGTTCTCAAGATAGGCAAGCTCAGCACAACATTATGAATTGTTGAGGTTTTGAAATAGCTAAGCCGTGACGGGAGGTACTTTTTCCAGAGTTCGATGACCTCGTTATTTACGACTTTGACATCCTTGAAAGCTTCAACAATAGTTATAGGCATTCCTGTAAAAATGAGTCAGAGCATAAAAATGGGAAGATGTTTCATGAGACTATATCTTGAATTTTTTTACCAGTTTCTGCCTTGCTGTTTCCAGATTTTGGAGGTATGATAACTCCATGAACGATTCCA
The DNA here is from genome assembly GCA_030522705.1 of Eretmocerus eremicus. Taxonomy (NCBI): domain Eukaryota; kingdom Metazoa; phylum Arthropoda; class Insecta; order Hymenoptera; family Aphelinidae; genus Eretmocerus; species Eretmocerus eremicus. Next base: position 11,060 of record JAPYYZ010006922.1, on the reverse strand, counting down.
CGATTTCGAAAGTATTTATAGGCTGAGACGAATACACCCTGATGATGACTCCCATCAGTACTCTCTTTGAACCATATGTGTGCTTTCTTTCTCACCTTATCTTCAGGGAAACAGGATAGAGTCATGGATAGCAGTCGTAAGAACGTATCTTTACGCCACTAATCAGAATCTCCTCACAATAACAGTCACTAATCAGAATCTCCTCTGAATAACTTTCACTAATCAGAATCTGAATACACAAATCACAAATCAGGAATTTTTCCCGTTTAACGGCTTTGGTGCGCGAACTATTACGGACGTCGATTTGCGATCGATCACGCGAGCACACTGCTGCGGAAACCCAAAACCGCTCTCTCGCGAAAAGGCGCGTCTCGCTTTGCACCTGTTTATTGTGACTAGCGCACCACGCGTTGGCCCCCCGCGCTCGGCGCGCGGGACAATTCCGTCGCGTGGTGGTGTCAGGCCCCAAACGCGTGAGAGGATCATCTTCCGACGCGCGGCGCTCTGAAGGTTGAAAATGCGCCGCGCGGGGGAAAAGTATCGTGTCACACGCTACTCAGTTTCTCCGTGTACTAGTACTCGACAGACGCTCGCTGCTGTCGGAAAAGCCACTCTCCTTGGCCACCTTAAACACTCCAACGATGAATTTTGCGTTCGCGTAGAATTCGCTGCGAGGTATGTAAAAATTGGTGGGCGGGGAGATCCGGAGAGTATTTGCGGAACTAGCAGCGGGGGAGGGGCAGTAGAGCAAGAGAAACGAGCGGGCATCCGGAAAACGGATCCCAAATATGTCAGCACGATATGCGGCTACACCGAGCTGCGGAGCTGGTCGCAGAAAAATCACCCGTCAGACCTCACACCGACACAAAGTATCTATCAAACCGTAGGAAACTACATTTATACTGACAAAACTAGAGAAGAAACTACACCTTACGCAGTTTGTGAGTACAAAAGCTCGAGATACCCTCCCAGAAAATAATAGTTGCGATCACTTTCTCTCCCTTCTTCCCCTCCTACTTATCTCTCTTTTTCACCGCATCTCCGCCCCCGCACAGCCCTTCTATCTCTCGCTTCTTCGCTTCCAAAATTCGTTGCGAGCTCATCAGAAGATTACTCAGTCCAGAATGAGCAAAACGAAGACGATCCAAGCGGTAACAATATATACGAACGAGGCGCGACCAAATATACCTGCCGAGCACAATGCGCACGTGCCGCGAAGGGAAGGAGCGAATCGGGGCCAAATCGGGCCCTCGCCCAACTAAGCGCGGCCTTCGACCCGAGCGCGTCGCTGTATCGGATTTTGGACCACGGACTGCATAGCGCGATCGCCTCGGCGATCGCTCTCTTTCTCACTCTCGGAGAGAGCGTTTTTCAGGAGAGGAAGTGGCCCGATTCCGCGGCTCCCGTTCCAATATCTTTGTGCTCCTCGCGCGAACAAGGAGCTCCGCTGAGGATATGGAAGATGCTCCCGGTAACTCGAGCTCGCATTATGCCTTTTCGGGGAGATATTCATTCGTTTCGGATCGAGATGTGCTCTCGAAAACGGATATCCAGTTCTTTCACTTTTAGTGTCTGCATGGCAGAGCGAAGAGAAGCAAAATTTTCTCCAGAATTTTCTTACTCCGCCCCCGCAGCTGGCTCGACCAGGCCCTTCAAAAACACAATGGGATCAAGAGGATCGATTACTCTTTAGTTTGAATTTTGGCGGATACTAACGCCGCATTCGTTTGATCAGCGAGCTCTTTGTGATCGGTAAAAATACAAATGGAAATATTGGTCGAAGCTACGTACGTGTACAAACCCAACGTCACGTTTTTTTTACTATTATAATGTGCGAGAGAGTGTACGAACGAGGTCGAGGCAATATATATTAAGGATGTACCCAGTCTATTCGGAAACTTTTGACAATGATTATTATCAGCGCCAGACACCAGCTGTTTGACTTGAGTGTCGTACGAGCGTTGCGAGCTCTTTGAACACGAGAAGGAAAGGGATGGTCTCGTGATATCGTGTTTATTGCTATCACGAATTTCGTGCGGCACTCGAGGCTGTGACGAAACTGCTCGTGAATTTGCTCTCGTCTCCAAACACCGTAGCTTTCTGTTTGAATAGCGAATAGCAAATTATGAATTGGAAGAGCTAGTTAGCTTCAATTTCAAAAGTATACATCGACTGAGAATTTAATCCGTTCAATTACAAATATTGAAACTGTGACGATTATTGACTCGAACTTAACGAGACACGTTTAAACAACATGATGAAATTTGTTAACTCCTGCCTATTTTGACCTATGATCGTTTGGGAGTTCGGAACGAGTCTTCGCTCATACTTTGAACCTCGTTTTGAACTCAACTAATTCTCAAGTATACCGCCATGAATTTCCAAGTGTTAATTGAACCGGATTTGAAATCATCCACGAATAACTTCGCTTCATGCTCGCATGAATCATGAAATGAGAGGGGCACACAATAAAACGAAGTAACTTCTCTTGATATGTACACCTTTACTCGAGCCTTTACTCCATCGATGACGAGTGTTAGCTCTGTTAACTCTGATTACCAAGTAAAAGTGAACAGTATATAGATCTAATTCCGTGATGGGTTATTCCAATCTTACTCGAGATCGAAGGAAATGATTTTTTATATGTTTTTTTATATGTTTTCAGAAACTTCGTTTGACTCGAATACATCATCATATCGATAGTATTAATACATTCATCGTTTAATGTAAAAATCATTCTGAGTGTGAGTGGTGGATTTGTATTCGAATGTCGATTTGAATACTGCCTCTTAACCATCAACGTAATAATGCATGAATAATTTGTATGAAAATATCAGGTGAGCGATTTCTAATATGTTGTGGATTACTCCTCGCCTCGTCCGGTGGCATGCTCTTCTTTTAGGTATAATCGATATAGTCGGACAAATTTTCAAACCTCAAGTATGAAAGTATTTAATTCCAACGTTTCGGGTGTATCATTTTCATACCCCTCATCTGGAAAATAAGGTACACTTAAATGACGTTTTTTGTCATGAGTCAACCATTAAAAAAAAACAGAACATAGCATAACAAGGAATACACTCCACACGCTCACATTAGTAGTCAATGTGAAAGTACATATCCAAGGTTAGGTGCTCGTAAGATCATCATCTATTTTTTGCGTATGCCAAAATTTTTTTATGACGTAATAATCGTTCGTATCAAACAAGTGTCATTCTTTCTCACGTTTACTTACGTGGCAACTGCCGGCAACTGGCAAGAGACGTACTCACTAATTAACGATTTTTGAACAAGGACAAAATAATTTTTAACGGTCTGCAACAGATCTGGCACTCCCAAATATTACTTTAATGAAGAATCGAAAACCAATCATTAAGGTCATGTAGAAGCTCCACCTTACCGACATTCGTTATAAATTGATTTAAAATGAAACAAATCAATATTTCGAAAAAGTAAATTCAAGTTGCCTTGCGTATCGGTAGAACTAACCATCGTGAAAAATTTTAAAGTGATCCATCAAAAGCTCTTGAAGTAATTTGAATTATAGTGCAAATATATTGTAATTACACTACAGTTCAAATTACTCCAAGCGCTTCAAACGGATCGCTCAAAACTATACACAGTGATTCATTCTACCAGTACGCAGGGCAGTTTTAATTTACTTCTTAGAAATATTGTTTTGCTGGTGGAGGCCAAGTCTGAGATTATATTTTAGGTTCGCACCAAGAAACCGGAATAACTGAGGATTTTAAAGAGACTCAATTCAACTACCGATGAATTTATACTATCGCACATGATGCCTTATCTCAGAGTCTATGAGTCGTGAGAGAATTTTGGAAGAAACATCTTGAAGAACAGAAAAATGCCAACCTTTCATTAACGTCTATTAACTTTCGCGACCAGCTTGTGAGGTTTTGCAAAATGCTGAAATTTTTTTCCTTCATTAAACCACCTGTGACTTTATCGGAATTAAAGATGGACGAATTCTAAACGAGCATCTCTGAGTGCGAAAACAATGTCTTGCGCAGCTATTTTTCGATAATTTTTTACTCTATGTATATACGAAAGCGAGAGCTCAAAACAGCAGAAATCGTAACTTTTTGTCGAATTCGGGATCAAATCGATGAAAAATCACGACTCTTTCTATTATGAGACTTCTTGCGTTTATCCTTACACAAAGTAAAGAAAATCTCGAAAAATCGTTGAACACAGTAATTTTTCCGCGCTTCAAGATGCTTTTTCCAGAATCGGAATTATTATTTGGAAGTTGATGGCAATTCAATGAAAAGGGAAAATTTAATTTCCCGAAAGTTTACAAGCTACTAATATTTTCTAGAAAAATCGCAAAACATAATTAAAAGCGATAGAATGTTAGCATTTTTCCCGTTTTTTAAGATGCTCTTTCCTTAACTCTTCTACGACTCATAAATTCTGTATAGAGACATGTATAGCTGTTTGAAGTTGGATTAACATCTCGTTTACCTATCTAAAATTTATGTACGGGCTCTTTCAAAACGCTCTTATCATTCATCCATGAAGTTTTCACATCATGGCTTCTGGTCTACGAAAAGAGCTAAAGTATTTTTTTGAGTCGCAGCTTTCAGGAATTAGTCTTCAATTTTGAATTAAAACAGCTGAGTATATCTGCTACTTTGTCTTGCGACCGCCCTGAATCAAGTCTAACTCAATAGCTGTTATCCATTTTATTTCATATCATATTTGGATTCTTGTCAACGCTGATAAGCGCTAGAATTTATCACTCGGTAATGACGTTGAAAAAAAGATTTAGTTCGTACCAAATTTGCGTTTTTATTGACATAGCCTACAGAATGAGAATTTACTTCCTAAATTTCAGGAGAAAATTAAAACTTACTGATGAAACGCGATCAATATGGTGAAGTGTGACTTTTGTGATTTCCCGTCAGAATGTGATAATCATTGGCCATTTGAATTGTGCAAATGGGATTCATAGGCAATATAAAATTTCACAGAGCTCTCTTATTGTAACTATCGGAGAACTGGTTTCATAAATATAAAGAACCTCAACACTCTTTCGGACGTCATAAAATTTTTTCGAAAGCATCCTGCAAAATCGCAATTGTGCGCTTACTTCCACTCACAATCAGTGGAAAATTTACATCTGCTGGAGTACTTTCGATTTTTACGCAATCAAAAACCCAGTAAGCAACCGAATCAGAATCAATTGAAAATTCTTGAACATGCTTGGTTGATTTTCAAACTCAGAATATATCCATTGTACAATGGGCAAAAATTCTGCAAGGTGCATTAGACAATTTTTTAAAGAATGGAATAATCTTCCAGACTTATGGAAATTTTTGGCAAACCATATTGCTTCGTGAATGAATATTCAATGATCTTTTCTTCACCTGCGAAAAAGATATGAAAATTGAAACTGTATGTTTGGAGACAGACTTCCATTATCTCATTTTTTTTCGTCATTCTCAACATGGTTATTGATGTTTTTAATTCCAAAGCAATTTTTTGAGAACCGCATTTGATTTCTGAAATCAACTGACTTATGAAAACACAATTGTTACATTCATCAAGGCCTCTTTAGAATTTGCACTTGATTCTTGATAATTCCACGCAATATTACAGTTAAACACCGTATCAATTTTAATTCGTAATTTTTTTCCATGCATAATAACATAACCAAATGAATAAAAGTCTGTAATAAATCCATAGTTTCATACGGGCTTGCACTCTTTCGAGAACGATTGTCGCATCCCTCACTCATTCTCCTCATTGAAAGACGAGAGCATCTCCGGATGAAGGAGGCGATCTCGCGAGATGACATAAGACACCATATCCGTTCAAACGAGTATTACGAGCGCGGGCCGGCCCCACAACTTTTCTGCAATGAACAAGCTCATGAATTCCGCCCGGCTTACGAGAGGGGGCCACCCCGCGACCTCCGGAAGCGAGAGCACATTTTTATTACTATCTGCGCGTGACAATGTAAAAATAACGGAAGAAGAAAGATATGGGGCAGGACCGCTCGAATCTCGGCCCAAGCAACTCCCCACACGTTTCTACGTGTGTCTCTAGATATTTCGTAGGAGAAGGGGAGGGCAGAGGAGATCAGGACAAGCGGGACGAGAATTCGCGCGCGAGCTCGCGTCCATCTGCCCGGTAGACTTTTCATTGGGCGCGTTGCACACGAGTGCGTCGCCTTGGAGTAACACTCCTGCAGGACTTTTTCTCGCGCGTGTCTTGGTCCGTTACACACTCATGCACGGTCGCCCGTATATACTGTGCAACAAAAGTGGATCTAGGGCCGCTTTCGATTGCCCCTCTCTATGTGGAGATTCTCTGTTGGCATCTGCTCCCATTATTCGATTTGTCCTCGCGGCCCATTCTTCTCCGAGCGAAGAAAGACTCAACGATTATTCAAATTCTCCCGCCGGAGCGAGATGGCCAATCTCGATGGGGAAGGGCGCCGAAGATGCCGCGTTTGCCTATCTGATGTGCAGAAAGAAATTTATCGCGGCCAAAAAATCGTAGTTCGAGTGCTCTTGTTTACACTATATAGGTAGAACTGTGGAGTACAAACAACGAGTGTAGCTCGTTTTGACGAGTACAGAGTAGGGAGGTATATGTAAGACCTTGGAAGCGATTTTTCGGACCAATTGTTCCGTTCAGCCTTGCTCACGGGCGGCCAGATTCGATTGATGCCTTGCACGAGATGCACAAAACGAGAGTGAAGAGCGTCAAACGAGACGTCTTGAAGCTTTCCTTTCTTCCTGCTTGGCCAACGAGTAAATGTGTTGCGGTAGCAGTTTTGACGTCTTTGATGGCAAAAGAAAAGCCGGGAGTTGGAATCGAGATGGAAGTACTTTCAAATAGAGGCCAACACGCTGAATCGGATGTTGCTGTTTGGAAGCATTTAGAAACTCATCAGTATTGCTGAATTTAAAGTCTGAGGATGTTTCCAGGGGCATATACCATAATTGGAATTGGAGACGTGCAAGCTATGAACATTTTGCACCGCGCTTCAATCAAATTTTTTAAATTTCTTTTTCCCCGTATAAGAATGAATCATTGTCGAAATATTCTGATTCCATATTCTCAGTAAAAGTTTCATCTAGTTGAGCCTCAAATTAAAAAAAAATCTTCTTGCTTGCAGACTAATGCTTTGTGCAAAATTGTTAATAGCGAACTGACTAGGTTTCACAAGATCTAATATCAATCAGTGGAATTCTCTATGATGAATATAATCGTACTCATTGTACAAGCGACTCAGTCCCCAAATTTTTGACTCACTACTCGAATCTTTAAAAAATGACAGCAGTCCACGATTGAGGAAGATGACGAATTTCATCGCAGTGAGAGGGCGTCCCTCGGATGAGTGAGTCAGTCTCGAAGATGTGCAATGGGCTGTAAAGGGTGCAAAGCGAGGTGCAGAGTGTATAGTTGCAGCTCATCTTCTATTATTTAAGCGGCCATCCAGAGGGTCCTCGAGCCGTTTAAACCCCGCAGCACGCCGTAAATCTGCGGTGAACAAAACCGCTGCGCCGCGGGCGTGCGGTAAAAAGCGCGCAGAGTCGTCATAATCCTATCGAGCCGTAAATCGAGATGCTGCGGGCAGCTCAACCGAGGGATGAAACACATAGCTTCGAAGCGACAATTTTCGAGGGCCCGCCACTTTTCGAATGTGAACCATCCGCGGTTGGGCTGTCTCTCTCATTCTTTCTCCTCGCGTTACTGTATCAGCTGCAGTCAATGGTGCCCATACATCCTACATTTCGGTGCAACTCGGCGATCGCGCTCCCGCTCGACACCCTCTATGCACGCGTGGGAGTCGCGGACTCGGGGAAAATGTACGAGGCCATCCCGTATCGTATGTGTGATTGAAATCCGACGATGCCTAGGGGTCCGAGGCGCCCCTCTTCAGCACGCGAGAAAAAATGCGAGAAAGTGTGGAAAGTAGCCAGCGAAGGACTTGGAACGTTGGAACTTACTGGTCCATCAGACAGTAATACGTCCTGTACCCATGCAAGTCGAGATCGACGAAAATTTCTTTTTGCATTCGATCAGTGGGCTTATGTTGATAAGTATCATATATTTTTTAGTCAAAAAATCATAGATACATAACTGTTATTAGCAAAATAATGCAAAAATCATGGTTTTTTGTTCATAGCTTCGGATGTATTGCAGATACGGAAAAACGTTTTGGATAAAAAGGTGCATCTTACATGGGCTAAAAAGTGCGCTGAAGAGATTCCCCACAGTGACCATAATCATAGCAAAATTCGAAATTGTTTATAACAATTGGTAATACCTTGTGCAATAAAACAAAATCGGCTGATTTTTTTCATGAGGTAGTATGCGAAAATCAGTTTTGAATAAAAAAGTATTCTCGACATTTTTTCGTTGAAGCATACATTTTCGAATTACACTGATGCACAGCTATAAGCCTTTACTTCGAGATACATCTATGCCCGGCTGACGAGATACCCAACCAGAAACACAACGATAGATGTCTAGCTTCTATAAGTACTTCGAACTGCTCTAGAGACTGACTCTGTCGGGAGATAAGGGCTATCAGGGAGACCGTCGATCGATTGAGGGTCATTTACTCTATTGATGAGAAAATGCATGGGGGAAATGTTTCAAATGTAGATGCAATGCATAGCAAGATATGCTACGCAATGACGCACATGAAGTATCAAAAAGATTCATTTTTATCTATATTAATTAAATTATCTGTCTACTGCGTGCTGTCAATGAAGATATGTCCGTTTGGATTGACCGGTGGGGGAGCTCCATGTTTTGCGAGTAGAACAGTTGATCATAACTGTTTCTTTCGTTCAATTAAAATGACCAGAATTACAGCACTCATTTGAAAATCGCGTCGCCATTTTTTCAACAATCTTCAATTATTGGAAGTTACCGTGTTTATTACAATGGCCTAGCAAAGAGGTGCTTTGGATGACACTCATGAATTAATGCTAGCACTCTCCTGCAATTATGCCGAGAACACGTGTCACTCTTTACAATTTTTTGGTCGCAGATTTGTCAATTATCGTTATTTGTATAAGTGACATAAAGGAAGGCATATATTTTTTGCTTAATGAGGAGCATCAACCACGCTATTATCGCGAGCAATGAAAATGATTATCAGGTCTTACACTCGTTCCAATTCACCTGAATATTGATTGAAGATCAAAGCTTCTCATGAAATTAAATTGGAATGCATGCAATGAAGAGAATGTTATCATTCATCAGCTACTGAGCAATCTTCTCTTAGAATTCCTACCATCATATGGAAATCCCTGAAAATTTCTTTGTTTCATTCAATGTCATTTGGGAAAATTGAGGAGCATTTTCACAATGATGGTAACCGATGCGAAAAGACTTCCGCAACTACGTTCACAAGTTCGACTTCATTCTTCGGCAATCATTAAAACAGTTGAATTTCATTTCGAAAACATCTGTGAGATGCTGGAAAGTATCAAAAGTGCGCCTCCCATATGACATTTTCAGATCTCATTTTTTATTTAGCGAATCCAATTCGCACAATGAATTTCACTATCTCGAGTGCGTCCCAAAATCAATCACCCCCACGAAGATCGTAAATATTCTTGATACTCAAAGTTCCCCGCGCTAGCATACTAAGATAAATCAGAGTCATCGGAGTCTCAGTTTGCTTGATCAGCCGTTTTCTTATCGTAATTTCTCCAGCGCAGAAGCTCACGCACTCGTTTCAAATATCCTGGTGTGCTCAGGCATCCAGACTGGCGCCATCTTCCAAATGCAATATTTGAATAATCAACCACGTGCAGGATCGCAGCAGCATGATTCCGCAACGCATCCAAGTATCCGAGATCCATTTCGCGCGCAGGTCGCAAAATGCGATCCGAGAATACGAGTCGAGCCACACATAGCGAGCATTCGATTAACTTATCTCTGCTACTGTCGTCGCGCGAGGCTCGCGGCCGGTAAAAGTTAATTGGACCTATACCCGACACCACCGAGCCCGAGTAAGCAGCAGCCGCGCGTCCACTCTTTGGAATTCCATCAGGATTCCTCCCTCTCCCCGGAGGCATCAGCGAATTTGGGGGGTCCTGGTCACTGCTGCCGAGGCTGCTACATGTGCAGTGCACCACTGGCTCGAAACAGCTGATCCGCAGCCCCCGCAGTTTTTTCACGGTAAACTCCTCGCTCTGTGTACTCGCGCAACTTGGTATACGACCCTCACGCCCTGCAATTCTCGGCTCATAAATAAAGAGAGGGAGTCTATGGCGAAGCTGCTTGAAAAGTGTGCCGCGACTAGGACGTCAAACCGAGATCAGCCTGTACTGTCCAAAGAGACCGATCGCAGGCGTCACTCGAAAAGTTAAAACTGCCGCACAATGCGGTGAACTATCGAAATTCTATGGCCTCTTGCAGCCGCCGCTTACCTGAGCAGTCGCCAGAGACCCCCAAGGGATGGCCATCGTCTTGGTCGACGCAGAATGTGTCGGTATGAATATCGAGCTCCGTCCAGCAGTCCTACGTGGATTTTTGTGCCATGGGCGAGCTGATGTGTGACACATGTGTGAGCGGGGGCCTTGGGCCTTGCTGAGCCTTCCACAACTCACGTGTGGTATATATGCTCCCGTGGTTGGGGCCTTATGCCATCGGTAATTAGCCTCACATGGACCGCCGAGCAGAGAAAGCAGGAAGTTACTCTCTTAGCGGGCACTCGCACTTCACCAGATTACTTTCCATGTCACAGCTGAAGCCTGCGAGAGTCGCGGATAGGTTATTTGGAATTTTCAAACCATATGGGCGTGAATTTTGTTGTACTAGCCGGGGAAAATATTTCAGGGATAGATTTGATGTGAGCCACTCGTATTTTTGCATGAAAAGTGTGAACCTCTGGACGTGAAAGTTTTCTGAAGGCAAATGAGCGTTTATACTGTATGGATTGATTATGACTGATGAGCAGAGCTTCCAGTTAGGAATAAATTATAGCATGGTATACGAGATGAGATTATTGGAAGTATAGGTTTTCGGAAAAATTTCATCCCCACTGATAATTAATGAGATCTGTT
>JAPYYZ010006920.1:14274-24670 GCA_030522705.1 Eretmocerus eremicus | reverse complement strand
CTCCAAGGAGCCATACGCGCAAGCAAGCGGAGATGCTGGCAGGAACTCTGCAATCTCGTAAACGAGGATCCGTGGGGGACGCCGTACCGCGTTGTAATGGGCAAGCTTCGATTGCGGGGAGGCAGTTCAGCGCCAACTGACGCAGAGTCACTGCTCAGCATTGTCAATGCGCTCTTCCCGAAAGGTGAACCTAGAACACAGTTCCCCGTCCCAGTCACGGAGCATATTCCAGAGTTCGACGAGTCCGAACTGCGCGTGGCCGCCAGGCGGCTAGCGAACGGCAAAGCTTCAGGCCTCGATGGCATCCCCAACGAGGTCCTTAAGCTTACGATAGAAGAGAGGCCGGAGATGATCCTACGGCTATTTAACAAGTGTCTCAGAGCCGGAGTTTTCCCCGCCGCTTGGAAGCGGCAAAAACTCGTTCTCATCCCGAACGGGAAGGGGGGCGACCCACGGGTTGCGTCATCCCACAGACCTTTGGGCATCTTCGATAACCTCGGGAAACTCTACGAGCGGATGGTCCTGAATCGTCTAGACTCAGCGTTTGAGAAATCGGGTGGGATGTCACCGATGCAGTTTGGATTTCGAAAGGGGCTTGGCACACTGCATGCAATAGGAGTCGTCCAGAATGCAGTAGAGAGAGCAAGCAACATGCTGCCGAAACCAGGTGGCTTCTGCGCAGTAATACTGTTGGACGTGAAGAATGCCTTCAACTCCGCTAGTTGGGAACAAATCTACGAGGCGCTTCGAGGAAGAGTACCCGAATACGTACTGACCGTCGTTAGCGACTATCTTCGTGACAGGAAGGTAGTGGTTGACACAGATACAGGCAGGAGGGAGATCGAGCTGTCGGCCGGAGCGGCGCAAGGCTCCGTATCGGGGCCGTTTGATTGGAACGTGCAAAACGACGGCGTCCTCAACCTGGGCCTTGCCGGCGATGCAACACTGGTCGGCTTTGCCGACGACATCGCACTGGTTGTAGTCGCAGCTGATTCGATGTCGCTCCAAACGACAACGAATGAAGCCTCAAGAGTGGTGCGAGAAGCAACGGCCCACAGATTCCTTGGGTTGGCCATCCCAAAATGCGAAGCGATGATGGCGACGAAGAATGTCACAGATGTGGCAACAAACGATGAAAAAATGGAGAAAAGTGAGTATAAGGGCTTAAATTGATTATCACATTCAAACAGTGACAAAGGGTCACTTGCAGATTGCATATCAAGAATGCGTGTGATTCCACACCTTTCCCCACATTTGTCCTTTGAGATCGATTTAAGTATTCTACAACAATTAGGATTACCATTTTTCGATATGATGATTTGGGTGCGACCTTGCTAATATGATTCTATCCACAGGAGTGCCGATCTCGGGAGACCCAGATCTCGTAGTTTACTCAATAACTTGGATGGTGAAATTGTGTCAAAAGCTTCACTAAAGTCGAACAGTAGTAGAAGGGTGATCTTTTTCCCTATCAATACCTACTCTGATGTCATCAGTCAACTTCAGCAGAGCTGTCTGACTGCTGTGGTGTTGTTTGAAACCAGTCTGAAAGCGATCGAGTTAGTTTGTATTTTTGAAAATCTCCGTGATTTGGTCATGGGCTATTCGCTGATGGAGCTGCAGCCTTCTTCAATGCAATCAGCTGCGTTTGCTCCCAAGCCTCAGGAAAAATGCCGTGAGCGAAAGAGGAGTTGAAAATATGTACGATAAGATCACTTATGGCCGGAAGAGCCTTTGCGATCACGCTTTGAGGGGCCCCATCCGTCCCGCGGGCCTGCGAGGCAAAATGTTTGATGGCAAGGACTATTTCATTGAAATTCGTGGCCTTGAACTTCAAGCTCTCCTCTGTGGCCAAGTTAATTTCGTCCATCGCCTCTTCGATATTTTCGTGGGGCGAGATGGAGACCTTCGCCAAGTGAGCGTTCAACTTATCCGGTGTGAACCCATTGAGTTCCTCCTCTTTGCTCTTGGGCAAGAGGCCGAGGTTGCGCATTTCCTTCCATATATCCTTATTTTGGTCTAGAGCGTCAGAGAGATGATTTTGAAGGAAAGAATGACGCTCCCGCTCTTCCCACACGTCGTCCTCTTCGCTGAGTCGAAAGTCCTCATCATGAAGCTGAAGACCCTTGCGCTGGTTGCTTTGATTTCGCTCCCAGCGCCTGCGTGCCGCATTTCGCTTCTTCATGAGTACCTTCAACTCGGGACCAATCCGAGGAGCATCGCCTTTACAGGGTCGAACCGTTTTCTCGGGCGCTAGTTCATCAAGGACAGTTTTCATGTTTTCATTCAAGCAGCTAACAGCGTCTTCCTGGCTGGTTTCAGCATTTTCTAAAGCTGTCCAGTCGCAGCGAAGCAGACGATCATTCACTCGCTCCGGACTGATGTTACGGAAATCCCTCAAAGTGAAGGAATTTCTTCGCGGAGCGGAAGTGAGGATGTTGATGGTCACATCAATGACCACGGGCTTGCCGAGACTGGGCAGTAGCCTATCAAAGAAGTCAGTAATAGTATCGTTCTCGTCTATGTACATGTGATCAATCCATGTGCGAGATACATTGGGGTTATGTTTGTGTGTCGGGCCATGCTGCACAATCTGTAGGGACAGTTCTTTCGTCAGGGCAGTAATTGTCTAATTGTCACGGTAAACAACAGCGAATAGTTGAAAACTACGCAATTTCCATTTCTGCAATAATCCACTCACGTACATTGGAATACAATGCCGGAGAGGTCGACAGAATCTCGACGATATATTCAGATCGCGCACAAGAGGCTACGCCATCTCCCTCCTCACCGACCCGATCATGGTGATAGAGTCTATACTTGAAAATTTCATAAATGTTGGCTTTTGGCTGAGATTTCAAGAAGGTTTCAGAGACAGCGACAATGTCATAGTCACGAGACCACATGTGAGCTCCAAGGATATCAAAATTGGCATGAAATCGATTAATATTGAAATGGCCCTTTTGCAGGTAGGCCCTCATTGGTGTCCCCCATGATCACGGTCACCGCTCCTATGACCAATATGTCGACTCTGGTATTCAGTACGGGTATGGCCAAGGTTATCCTGACCAGTATGCTCACTCTGACTCCAAATGCGACCACGGTCAGCCTCTCATGTGACCAGTATGGTTATCTCGGCTGCCAATGCAACTACAGCCAGCGCATCCATGACCAGTATGTAGACTCTGGGGAACTCTAAAGACTACGGTCGCCGCTCCCATGAAGAATATGGTGCTTTGTTATTCTCTACGGCTACGGCCAAGACCCCCACTGACCAGTATGCTCACTCTGACACCCAATACGACTACGGTCACCACTTCTGTAACTAATACGGACAATCTGACTTAAGAGGTCTCGGAATGTTTCCCTTAGTCCGTAAAAAGCTCCCAGAGTCGAAAAAAAAGTAATTGAAAAGTCGTACTTGGACAGAAGGAACTCATGGACGCGCGCATGTGCTCCATCTATGGTAATATTCTATGGCGTCCGCATGTGTCTCTTCATCGTCCTCCGCTTGGATGGCTCTCGACGAAAGGTAGACGCCTTCACCTCATCGATTGTCTCGCGTTCAAGATCCTTCCAAATGAAGAACCTGCTCCTCTGCATCCTCCCTTCAGGTGATAGGACCGTGACGCGCTCCCCCCCTCATTCCCGGCAGATCCCAGTAGACTACCCAGAATTTGAAACTCCCGGAACCGGAATGCGGAGGCAGTCATTCCCACGCATTACCTCAGTTTGATCTGCGTCCCAATTCCCTGCCGCAATTCGTGGATATTGCTCCAGCCATCTGCTGAGCAAAAATAAAGATTACTGGCTCCAAAAAGCTGAAAATTTAGGCGTCCTCGTAATTCCCCCTCCTCTGACTGATTTGCTCATGATTCGAATATTATCCATTCTCATTTCCAATTCAATCCTCTTCCAGTTATGTAGCTCCCATACGTTTGCATTTTACTTCTCTCCTTTCTCAAGTATTGTTCCTTCGAATGAACTATTACCGCTCGCGTAACTTGTACGTCGCCGTTACTTGTTGGTGGAAATTTCCTCCCGTTTGCTCCTATAGAAATTCCTCGTTTTGAATACACGTCTCAGCCATCACTCAATTCATCTTCTCGAGGAGTCTCATGAGGTTATACCCTCGCACTCTAGTGAATCTCAATTCAATCAATCAGTCAGATCCATGTGGAAGTGCATCAAATGCTAGAAAACGTAATTATGGAATTCCAGTCGAAGAGAATATCACTGATCCGGATCCTGTTTTGCAGACGAATCCTCCGACAAGATTCACAGTACGTTCAGTTTCGTGCACAATTATGTGGGAGCTGGGTAACGGAGTCCGTTGTTAATTCACCATGATCATTTGGATAGAGATATAATGGATGTTCCTGGATAGTGGAACCTGGACACTGATACTGCCTGGAGTAGAAGTTTCCAATCTCCTCAGCTCAATCACCCGCATTCTCTATTCTCTCTGAACTAAACTCCAAGGACAATAACTATTTTCCTCGAAATTTATGCCCTAAATCATCTTCCAGGGAAAGCAACGAATGGTTGGTGACATTTCATCTCATTTCAACCAACATTGTAACAATGATGGGGCGCGTCGGTGTAGCCTTGAAAGACCAACCAAAGTCAACTCGAGTGATACTCCAGTTTTTCCAACAACGTTTTTGTCATTCACCCAGCCGGCCGGATTTGGATGCTCTTATTGTCGACCAACTAGGATGCATAGTCATCGCTAAGTGTGAGATGAAGGTATGTTATACGCATGATTCTGTTGTGATCCCTCGAGAATCAGACCCATATCATGCTAAGATCAATGACCAAATGAGCTATCCAAATTGAGTATGGGGCTGAATCCGAGAATATGAATTGCTTGAGACTAAAATTTTGGATCCGAGATTTTCTGTCACTTCGTGGGTGATCATGAGGGATAAAGATCTCCTTGAATCAGAATTGACTTATACTTCGTGAGTCTAGACAGTAGCAAGGTATGTCTGTGCTCTGATTGCTACTTTCTTGACCATTCCGCTCATGACTCTGACCCATTGCAATCTTATTCAGCGAGCCTTGGCTCATCGAGGTAACTCGGTTACAGTCCAAAATAATTCACTCAATCGGTTTTTCCTGCTAAATGTTTACTTGCTATGAAAGCAACGTTTCGGCTATACTATAGATAGCCCTTCTCAAGCTTAATGTTGAGAAAAGTTACAGGTCTACTGAGAGATCATCACAGTCGGAGCACCTTGTTGAAGGATGGAGTTTCTCCAACCCATAAGATGAGAGATATAAATTTCATTTTCGTTTCAATGAATAGGTTTGGATAGTTCATATATAGCACATATCTGTGATTATAGGGATTGAGTTTCAACTAGGTGCTCTGACTGTGATGATTTCTCATTAGACATGTAACTTTTCTCAACATTAAGCTTCAGAAGGGCTATCCATGTTACAGCCGAAACGTTGCTCTCATAGCGAATAAACATTTAGCAGGAAAAACCGATTGAGTAAATTATTTTAGATTTCAACATTCCATCTGCGATAAAGCCAATCAAACGTTGAACTCGGTTACAGGTTAACCCGGCGGTACGGATGATACAAATTGTGACGTGGCAAATGATTTCACCAGTCTAAAGTATTGATTAAGTATCGTCCCAGTTGATAGACGCGCAGATTCTCGCGCACGAACTACTATTCGCCTCGTTGACTCGGAAACTGCTCCTCGACGTACCTTCTGGACCGGTGAGGCAGATAGGGCAGGGGCAAATGTGCCAAATAACCCTCACATAATTTAGACGATCAATGAATCTGGCCTATACCCAAACACGTTCCTTTCTTGCGGCGGTACATGAAGAGACATGTAGTGGAAACTCATCATGACAATTAACCAGATAGCTTGACGCACTGAAATCCGACTCAACACCCTCAACACCTCTCGAAATAACAATGATTCCTCTCACGAGACAATCCACGGCACTATATCGAGACATTCGCACTGCTCCACGATGTGACGATCAGGTTCTCGACTGCGCCACGGACTTGACAACCCGTCCCGGGACAATATTCCATACCATCGATCGGTTGGATGGACGAAACTCTCGTGGCCACGCTACAACGGCTCTCTGCAACGAAATCCCAAATCCAAATTGGCTTTCCAGCGGGTCTCTGGGTCCTGCGCAACGCGACAAGAGGCCAAGATGGCCAACCAAACGGCTCTAACTATTCGGAGCACCATGCGCACGTCATCTCCTGAGCAACGGTGAATCGAAGTGCTTCCCGAGCTTCTCGACCACCCCCGCCACAATTCTCATGGCCACGAACTGGCCTTGAGATGCGTACGTATTCTTGGAGACGTGTCGGCCCGCGATACTCCACACGCATGCCACCCAGGAGGCGTCTCGGCTACTGTGCGGACTTATCTTCCGGACTGATTACCACCCGATGCGTCAGAGATACTCAAGTCAAAGGTACACGATGTCGCATCCCTCGGAGTCTGTCTCGGCCAGGGCACGACATTCACTCGAATGCGACGCGTGAGACTTTTCGGAAGATCTGTGGCAAGAGAGGAATTCAATATTCAGAGCAAGTCCATTCACTGTTCGATATCATCTTCGATGTTCAGCTCTCGACTCATATACAGCATTCTGGATTCTCTCTCCCTCTCTTGCCCCCCTCTCTCCCTCTCTCTCTCTCTCTCTCCCCCCCTCTCTCTCTCTTTCTTCCTCTTCTATATGTGTCGGATCTCAGATTTCCGCTTCAGCGATCTACACTTGTGACACGTGTATTCAAATAGTACGTGTAAATTCTAATACGCACGAGATCGCCATTCACATCACTGCGTCATCTCCACCGGTTAGTGCTTCTCTCGCGCATAGCCCGCGTACCACTCCTCTCGCGTCTCCGCTCGGGTTCAAGTCATTGCCCCCACGCAAACGTTCGGCCTCGTCCCCACCAATACTGTTACCTGCGCGTCTCGAAGCATCTTGTGCATTAGCAGCGCGTCACTCGTCTCGTGCATTGCCCACACTCTTGTATTCAAGCACAATGGCGAACTCTGACGGGCTAGCCGAGCAATTTTTGAGCGATGAAACAGTTCCTGCCTATATACGCACCCTCGGTCGAATCCTTCATTCATCGCAAAACGACATGCAATGCCAGCTCACCCAAATGAATACCAGCTCCGCAGATCTATCGCGTTCGGATCGTGAGCATGTGTCTGCTGTCAAGAGTATGCGCCAAGACATTATAGCCACTCGCACACAAGTAGATTCTCGTGAGCTTCGTTTCCCCGGCCAAGGGCCACAACTATCGGACAGTGAAAATATTGCGAAAGTGTTGACCGAAATTGATTGCCGCTCACGCAACATACTTCTCGTACGTCTCTGGAATCCTCCCAGCAGGCGGTACACCAATAACCCACCTACGTCCACATCTTCGTCAAACCCGGGAACTCAGAGAAATCCTCCGCAAAATGCAGACATGTTCGCGATAGTAGCAAAATTCTCTTCCCCAACCATTCGTGACTTCATTTTGTCTAAAGCAGCATTATGGAAGGGATGAAACGGCCCAGTCAATATTTAATGAGGGTGGGAACAGCCGCATTTATATCACGCCTATCCTCCTTCCCTCTACTTACAATCTCTGGAGAGCTGAACTAGCTAAATCTAGAGATCTCGGATATCTACGTCAAATTACTGTGTACATGACGGTCATGATGCGTCCATCTAGAGATGCGCCATTCATTACCATATCATCACTCGGAGATCTCAACCATCCCCGTCCTGTACAGCAGCGCAATGCAATGGATCAGGAACTGTCCGCCTGAGATCACGCTGGTCTGTCACCACCCATTAAGCATTCACATATTGTTACCACCAGTAAGCACTCAAAAATCAAGATAGCTCATATCAATATCAACCGTCTTTTCACGAACTCTACTCTTCTTGAGAGCCAAATTATCGCCAAAGATTACGATCCTGTCGCGATCAATGAAACTTTCCTATCCTCCAGTGACCCAACGGATCCTTTTCTCATACCCGAGTACAATCCATTTCATCATGACAGGCTTGGCAAGAACGGTGGCGGGGTGGCCTCCTACGCGCGGGATGAATATGCTGTTAAAATAATTTCCCATTCAGAACCTGTTTTTTCAAATGTGCCTGAACATCTTATCACTGGAATAAAAATTGGAACTACCAAGCTCTCATCAATTGTTCATCGCAGACCTACTCCAGCATATTCTCACGCGTTTATGTCAGATGTATTGCCCCTGCTCCCTCTTTTTGACCATACGATGGTAACTGGTGACTTTAATATTGATATGGCATTGCGAAACTCAGCCTCTCCATCATTCGCAAACCTCATCAGCTCCCATTTCCTTCATATAGTCAATGAAAAACCTATCCATCATGTTATGTATCGTGATGGATTTCCTCATGAAACTTGCATTCACCTGTTCCTTGTGAGAAATCTTGAATCTGTAGTATCCTACAAGAGCTCTGATTCACTATTCACAGCAAATGGGCATGACTCCATAGAAATCGAGTTCAAGCTTGTACATGCGCCGAGTCCACCAAAAACAGTATCAGTTCGCAACCTGAAAAATATTGATGAGCCCGTCCTAGAATCTCGAATTGAACGCATACTCACCTCTTCTATCCCACAACCCTGTGTGACAGACCGCAGCTGTAGTACCGCTCTCACTGCTGAGCGGGTTGCTCTGATACATGTATATAGCTCCCCTGTAGATATTCCCTTAGTAATAAGAACTCCAAATTTGCTAACAAATCGTTTGCTGGATTTCAACTTCCCGATGTACAACGGCCTAGCCACTAATGATTTCGACGAGTCGGTCTCGTTGATCACAAGAGTTACCGTAGATGCCTTCAATGAAGTCGCACCCATAAGAAACTTCACTCTTAGTTCTCAACAAGAACCATGGGTTAGGGCTGATTTGAGGTACAATATGAAGCAACGCAATCACCTTCACCAGCGTGAATTATGCACTCGCTCGCTCAACGCGCAAGCAACGTATCGCATCGCTCGCAACCAAGTAGAGGCCGACCTTGACAAAGCAAAGAATGAGTATATCTTGAACAAAATTACATCAATGACCGACGCTGGCTCTCAGTGGCGTGAACTACGCAAGATAGGAGTGATGGCTAAGCCGCTACCATCACCGTTACGTCTCTTCAGTTGCAAAAAACTCAATGATCACTACGCGTCAGTAGCAAGAGACTTCCCACTTTGACTGATGCTGACATTGAATCGGTTTGCTCGATTCCTCTTTCCAGTAACGGTCTCTCTTCCGACTTCAAAACCGTGTCAGCCGCAGATGTCTATGCAACCTTCAACGAGAGCAAGTCAAGGGGCATGGGTTCTGATGGCATAAGCTCGACTATGGCAAAAATATCCTTCCGAACCCTCTTACCCCATCTCACTGATGTCTTCAACGAATCACTGTCCACGGATTACTTCCCCCAGGACTGGGAACGCTCGTCGGTGACACCCCTCTCGAAAATCTCATCACCAAAAACTTCGTCAGATACGCGACCCATAGCCCAACTTTCTGAACTTTCGCAAATTCTAGAGCGCATAGTTCATGGTCAACCATCCACATATCTCACAGCAAATAGTACCCTTAATCAGCATCAATCAGGTTTTAGGTCCCATCACTCAACACAGACAGCACTTCTAGGTATGCTCGGTGATGTCCGGTCAGCTATCAATCAACGTAAGCTCACACTGCTAATTCCATTTGATTTTTCCAAGGCATTCGATACAATTCCAAATATCAAACTCCTCCAAAAACTACGACAATTAGGATGCAGCAATCGAGTGATTCGTTGGTTCGGTAGTTATCTGGAAGACCGCTTCGAGTCCATTCGTCTTGATGGTGGCACCCATGTGGAATGAGTGCAAGTGAATGGTGGAGTCCCGCAAGGAAGTGTCTCATGCTCACTTCTCTTTTTATATCTGCAAACGATCTTCCTGATGCGCTCACCCATGCTTCTCATGCTTCTTTCGCCGACGACACGTACATTCATTGCCACTTCTGACCCCGTGATCTGCTTGATACTGTCGTCCTAATGAGCAAAGAAGCTAATGCTATGGCTACATGGGCATCTCGAAACGGTCTCAAACTTGGCGACGGAGAAACTACTGCTGATACTTGGAAGTGAGTTGTATCTCAAAGATTTCAATGCAGATAGGACACCCCAAATCAAGGTACTCGACTCAGTGGTAGAATACTCTACCACTATGAAAATTCTTGGAGTTCGAGTTCCACGGTCCCTTGAGTTGTCAACCGAAATTAACGCTTTCCCAAAAAGGGTTCATCACTCTCTCTCTCTCTCTCTCTCTCTCTCTCTCTCTCTCTCTCTCTCTCTCTCTCTCTCTCTCC
>JAPYYZ010006920.1:0-14213 GCA_030522705.1 Eretmocerus eremicus | reverse complement strand
CTCTCTCTCTCTCTCTCTCTCTCTCTCTCTCTCTCTCTCTCTCTCTCTCTCTCTCTCTCTCTCTCTCTCTCTCTCTATTCCCTTCGAGCTGTCACAAGTTCCCTGACCCAAAATCAGAGACAAAAACTGTTATCGGCTCTCGTCCTCCCTCATCTTGATTATAGTGCACCGCTGCTGACAGGGCTGAGTAAGACTCAGAACTTGAAGCTACACCGCCTACATAACGCTTGCGTTCGTTTTATCTACAAAAACAGTCCCGCGACGTGCTCATGTTACTCCATATCGTATTGCTCTGGGCTGGCTATCGGCCGAGTGTCGCAGAGAGTATCTACTCGACTCAGTCGCACTAGGAGTCCCCAAACACGGAATGCCCACTTTTCGCCGGTTAGCCTCCACTCTCACGAGCGAACTTCCTGCCCCCCGCCAATCCGAGCGCGGGAAGAAAAAAGGCTCCATTGAAGCCCCGCGAACCGAAGCCCAAAATCAATCATTTTTTCTGGTGGCATCGCGTGTCATCAATAAAGTGCCAGCCATTGGTTTCAATGAAATGAGCCTAGAAGCACTCAAGGCAGCGCTTCGGTCTACCCTGTTCTCTGACGACCTTTTGAATTGGCTCAAACGAGCTGCGCGAGAGGAGCTAGTGCCGGTACCAGAAGCACTGGTTGGAGTTCCTCCCCAAATTTCAACTATATTTCTATGATCTGCCACACTACCATATTTTCGATTGCAAATCATTTCAAAATGATTTGTATCTCACTATGCACTTACCACATTGCCTATGTATTCATTATCCACTTCACCAGATTCATCAAATTGCTATCGCATTTCAATACTTCATTTTCCGTATCAGACACTCGTAACTACTATTGTGAGTATATAGGGCCCTGCCCTACGCTCTTAATGAATTCAAATCAAATCAAATCGAATTTCTCTCCCACGAACAGCAGTAGCTCTCCTCCTCCCAATATTAGCGGCAGTTATGTATAGGCCCCCTGAAATCGCGATGCAGAAGGATGATGGGCTATTCAGCTTATTGCGTCGGTTGTGCGGTGATTTCAGCCAGAGAGTCATTATGTGGGACTTGAACGCAGACTTGTTTGGTACGACTCATCCTGGGACTAAGACTTTGACTGCTTTGACGAGAGAACTGTCGTTACAGGTGGTGTAGCATGGCACGACTCACCAACACATCTCCAATGTATCCCATACATGTATTGATCACATTCGTATCGACGAAAGCAACACCGTCACTGACGTCCAGAACAGGTTGCTGCCCAGCTTCGGCAAGGACAGGGTAGTTCTCCGTCGAAGCATTTCTTCCCTCATAGAGATTCCTGTAACATTGGTCAGGAGCAGTTGAATGATCGTCTGCTTTGCTGCCACTGATCAGCCCTTGGAAATGCTGAAACCAGCTTGGAAGACACTGTTAAACCTCTGAATGGAAATTCAAAAATAGATTTCGATGAATTAGTGCCCGAAAAAAACGATTGAACCCCGTAAAGGCGATGCTCTTTGATCTGTCCCAAGTTTAGAGAGCTCATGAATGAGTGGAATGCGACACGCAGGCGCTGAGAACAGAACCGATGAAATCAGCGCAAGTGTCTCGAGCTTCAAAATGAGGACTTTCGACTCAACGAGGAGTTTGACGTGCGCCTAGAGTAAGAGCGTAATTCGATCCTCCAAAGTCATCTTCCAGATACTCTGGACCGAATTGAAAACATCTGGAAGGAAATGTGCAACCTCGGCCTCTTGTCTGGAAGTGAAGAGGAGGAACTTCACGGATTTAGACCGGATAAGTTGCACGATCACTTTGCGGGGGTCTCGATCGACGGAAATATTGCAAAAACAATGGGCGGAATAAATTTGGCCAAAGAGAAGGGTTTCGAGTTCAAGCCCGCAAGATTCAATGCTATTGTCCTTGACATCGAACATTCTTCCTCACAGGCCCGAGGGGCGGATGGGCTCGCTCAAAGAGCGATTGCAAAGGCTCTTCCGGTCATGGGTTTTCTCATCGTACATATCCTTAACTCCTCTTGCGCTCACGGCATTATTCCTAAGGCTTTGAAGCAAGCACAGCTGATTGCATTGTAAGAGACTGTAGCTCCATCAGCGGTCTCGTACTTCCGTCCTATTGCGCTGCTGTGCTCTCTCTGCGAGGTTATGGAGAAGATCGCCGATGACCAAATCACGGAGTATTCCAAAAATACAAACTCACTTGATCGCTCCCAAACTGGTTTCAAGCAACATCGCAGTACCCAGACAGCTCTTCTGAAGTTGACTGATGAAAGCAGAGTGGGAATTATCAGGAAAAAAATCATCCTGCTACTACTGTTCAACTTCAGCAAGGCGTTTGACACAATTCCACCATCCAAGCTGCTAAGTAAGCTCCAAGACCTTGGATTCTCGAAATCGGCTTCTCTGTGGATCAAATCATACTCACAAAATCGCACTCAAATCTTCACATCAAAAAATGATAATTTTGAATGGCTCATTGCCAATCTGGGTGTTCCACAGGGTTCCGTTTTCGGGCCTCTACTCTTTAGCTTATACGTCAAAGATTCGCTCGAGTTGTTAGATGGTCAGTTGGTAAACCATCTCTCCTACGCGGATGACCTCAAAATCTAACTACACGTAGATGAGGAGAACATCAAAGAGGGTATCGCTCAATGAGAAGGATTAGGGCAATTTGTTGCTGAGCGGACCGAGGGTTCTGGCCTGCGCCTCAACGTTGGCGAGACCAAGGCAATCTTCTTCAGTTCTCAGGGGAACGTAAGAGACCTGCAGAAGATGGATTTGCTAGGGGTTGAGATACACGATGGGGTATTCGTGCGATTCAGTGACTCGGTCGTGAGCCTCCGTGTGACATTGGACAGTGAATCCGCGAGGAAACCGCATATTCATTATGTTTCAAACAGAGTGAACGAGGCATTCTATAGCTCGAGGTTCATTGGGGTCAGTGCTACTGTGACTCTCCGAATTTGACTGGTCGAGATGCTAGTCCAACCCCATCTAGGCTCCTGTGCGGTCGTGTACCTTGACGTCACTGGCAAACTGAGAACGCAGGGACAGAGACCAAGCAACTCATGTGTGAGATACACTTTGAGTGTTGAGAGAGACGAGCACGTCATCCCGTATAGAGATCACTTGGGTTGCTTGCATACTGATTCACATAGAATTTGCAGCCCTCTCACGGTACAAGATCATGCATGTGAATGAGCCTGGCTATTTGAATGCAAATTTCTCCAGGTACCACTCCGAGCACGCTCGGCGGGGTGATGCAGAGGATCGGAAATTCAAAACTCCAAGGATGCGGCTTGACTATGAAGCGAACTCTTCCCAGAGTTAATGCGCTCGTTCTTGGAATTTTCTCCCCCTTGGCATCCAGAAGTTGTTGAGACTCGCTACTCGAAGGGGCGGTGAGAGGATTTTTGATGACGCTCCCGCACAGTAGATTGTTCTGGGTGCTGGGCAGTTTTCTCATCTTTGAAGATCATTGCACGCCTTGGTGCAATCTTTAATGACTAAAGGCACCACGGTCGATATCTTTCGTTTGTGATATTGCTTTATGTGTTCTTTTCCTCAATTTTTTGAGCCCTTGCGTATTCTGTGTATTTTCATTGATATAGCAAGTATTGAAACGACTAGTCCCACTTGTGCGACTAGTGATTCTACGCATAGCCTTGCCCAAATGACTCTATGTGAAGCATATATATGTAAGCATGTTGTATTTTCGTACTGATTGATTCATTCTTCGCCTTCGTGCGGATGAGGAGGACACCTCTCTCTCATTCAGGGCGAGGGTTCCACGACTGGGAAACTAATGCGGGAGGTAAATCTCTTCTGTGAGGGGGAACGAGCCCATTGCCTCGTTGAGGAAGCGTTTGGGATGTTCACGAACCAACTCGCAAAGGATGTACTTCGCATCACTTCAAATGTATGATATGATGAACTTGAATTAGCCTGGATATTCAGGTGCAATGTTCCTCAGGCACCACTCTGGGCGCCTTCGGTGGGGTAGTGGAGGAGATCAGAAATTCGAAATTCCTAGAATGCAACTCGACTATGGTCGAAATCTTTCCAGGGTGCGCTCGTTTTTGGGATTCTCTCCTTGTCAGCACAGTAAGAGAGTTTGTGATGACGCTCTCTCTGCACAGGATAGATATGGATGCCGGCCAATCTTCCAACCTTTGAGGGCTTCTTCATATATTTGTTAGTAAAATTATAAGTGACTTTCGGTCACACAACTGTTATCTTATACCTGTGATACTCCATACGGAGCTTTTCGAGTATCCTTTGTACTTTTCTCTTATCCATTGTATTCAAGAAATTCTCGAGTCAGGACTGTGACAATCATGTCCTTGACCAAGTTCCATACGTATCCTAATCTTTGATATGATTGTGCTTTTGCTTCATGCGGATAGAAAGATCTATCCATCTCTCTTTTTCTTTGTTTTTTCCGAGGTGATTAACGAGGCCAATCTGCTCAGAGACATTGGTACGGGTTGCGCCTCTGGGTTTGCACAGAGCACGGCAACCCCTAAACCTCCCCAGTAATCGGAATAACATTTACCCTATCTTAACCCTCCAGGACCGTGTAGAACCTGCGGGATCCATGATTATAGAACGTATTCTCAAATTTGTGACTGAATCCTTCAATCGATATGGGTCAAACTTATTCCCGTCATCCCTAACGATGGCCTCTCTCCATCCATGTGGTTATTGAACCATGAACTACTCCCGGCATTGGGTTGAGACCAATTTTGAGGAGAATTCAATTCATACGTAATGGCCTTCCTTGAGCTATGGGGGAGATTCTCCATCCTTAGGGACCAAATTTTGGCCAGTTCCTCAAGCCCCGGCCCTGGGGAGGGGGGGGGGGGACCAACCCGTTCCGGGTGGGTCCCCCCCCCGGTACTAGTGCATCTGTCTCCTTCCTTGGTTGTCCGGTGACGTTCACCCTCTAGGTCTTCGGTGTTTGCGATGCAGCGCCTCTTGCTTGGCGCTGCAGTGTCCGTCCGCGCTCCCTCATTGGGGTGATTGACGTCCTGATTAAGTCGGCTATCTTGGACCACGTCTCCTCATTGCGAAGCATCGTTAATACGAGGTTCTCAAGTAAGAGCTGGGATGCGGGCCAATCCATGAGCTCCGCTCTCTCGTCATCCATGTCTATGCACTGAAAGATTGCATGCTCCGCGTCGTTTTAGTACGCTTTACACATCAGGCAGACCAGAGTTTTCTCTTCTGGAACCGCTCCAGGTATCCCTCGAAGCAGCTATGCCCACTCGTCGCCTTCGTCAGCCAGGGTCTAGTTCTTCACGGGACTGATCGATCCACCTGGTCATGTCGAAGATCCATGTGCACTCCCAATCGCCCTCGGTCGATCTCTCTCACTCTTCCTGCCGTTTCTCAACGGTTTCTCTCCTTCCAACCTCTCAAATGAGGGCCTTCTGGGTCGGGTTCAGGTCTATTACGTCGTTCTTGAGGGCTTCTTGCCTTTCCCATATTCGCCCCATTTTAGCGACTAGCAGGGAAATCGGTAATGTACCTGCCAGTTCGTAGGCTCCGTGGTAATACACGGTGCAGTAGACACTGATCGTTCGCAGCGCGAGACAACACTGAACCGTACGAAGATTCGCATCGATCACAGAATTGCCTATTTGGCCCTATATGGCCGCACCATTGAGCATAATACAATAGCTCACGGGATGGGAGTAACGCTCTCCAATTGGGATCAGGATTTCCGAAATTCGACATGACCAATATGAGTTGTACTCGCTATTCGGCCCCGGAGCACCAGGGCACACGGGAGCACCGGAGAGCATGATAGAAGAGCTCACGGTGTCAAAAAGTACTCTCTTGCTGGGTTTGGGCCCGCCAATGTTTGGCATCAGCCACTGGAGACCCGACCCTATTCTCTCTCTCTTGAGTGCGGCTCCCCTAATCTAGCGCCTCGTTGGCGATGTTCTCCTCTCCCCACGCGTTCGGAGCGCTAAGTATGAGTCCCGCATTGTCTGCGGATCCCACGGGGTTGGCTCCGCGTGAAAGCAACATATCCAGGAAATCGTCGTCTGGATGGTTCTCCTCGAAGTTTCGAGATCTAGTCCCCTGCCCCACACCTGCTATTGACTCCATCCTTGTGCGAAACTATCCACCTTCCTTCCTCTCCTTCATACTGGGATGAGGAGAAAGTCTGCTCGCCAAACTATCAGCGCGTTCATCATGTCCGCCCGGCCAACCAGGTGATCATGAATCTTGAGCCGGTGTCACGGGTTTGAGCATCCAAGAACCCTCTATCCTCAGCACCAAGATGTTAGCAGATATGCTGCCATTTCACCTCCGAGGATAGCTCACCCCTGTCTCAAACCAACCCAACCCGGAACCGCTCGCGCACTGTTTCAGAGTCAGAGGCGTGTCACGCGCTGGTAAGCATAGCTCTCCTATGTGTCCGCTGTCTCGTTTTCTCTCGGTAAGTCTCCTTTTCAAGTCGTCAGTTTGTACATTTCTCCGTCATCGTAGATGGCTGGGTTCTCTCCCTCCCTTCCGGGCGATCGCTGTTCTGTTGAATGCGCGATCTTGTCCCACGTATTTCCGTTCCGTAGCATGGTAGTTACGAGCTTTCCACGCTTCAGCTGGGTTACGAGCCATGGCCCGAGTAACTCACGCTCTATGTGCGTATCAATGCACTCGAAGAGACCGTGTTCTAGGTTGTTCCAGTCCGACCCGTATGACTGGAACTCTGCAGTCTCTTTTTCCTGGTACTTTGCCAGTTATGTGCTAAAGTACCCGCGGCTACTCAGCGCTCGTCAAGCAAGGAAGTCGTCAAGCTTCCCGTGCTTACGATCAACCCATGTGGTGTTGTCGGCGATCAACCTGTGTGTCCACCTCCCTTTGGTCGAGGCGTCCCATTTGGCTTGCTATTTGGAAACAGTAGCGGCTTTTGCGACGTCTCGGATGGTTGCATTCCGTGATGCGTTCAGCTCAACACCATCTGCTTTGAGTCTTTTTTGTCTTTCCCAGATCATCACCCGCTCCGTGATGGATAGATTGATAGATGGGATCGTTGTCAGCACGCAGGTAGCATCAGCGGATACCGTCCGACATGCGCTTATTGGGAAGAGTCCTGCTCGGCGCTGTACTGGGCCCATCTTCTCTGTTACCATGCTCACTTGAGCCATTCGTCCCCTTATCGCTGACCCATAAAGCATGATGGACGTGCTTACTGTGTTGGGCAAACTCTCCTCGTTGATTTAGGTTCGCCAATATTGGTCGTTAGTTACTGAAGCGCGCTTCCCACCCTCTTTGTTTCCATTGCAGCCGCCCCAACTCGCCCCCTGTATATCTAGCTGCTGTCAAAGCGGATGCCGGGATACTTGAGGTCCCTTTCAGAGAGGACCTTGTAACCGTTGATGGCGAATGAGGGCGTTTCTGAGGCCCGTTTCCTTGTTACAACAACCGCTCCACATTCGTGACCAGCGAGTGGGAAATTGTCGTCTCATGACCATTCGCTGGCTCAATACAATCCCCCCCCCCATTCGCGAAATTTTCGAACCTCCAGGCGGTGGGTGCATTGACAACCAGGGTTGCGTTGCGTAGTGGTCCAGAATCTGGATAAAACGGCATAGTCAAGTTCTCCGTAGAGACGGGCGAGATGGGGGGGGGGGGGGGGGGTTGCGGTACGCTATTTTGGAGCTCTGATCATGGGGTGACTCAATAATCTTTCTCCGGAACTCGTCCAGAACGTATGTGATTATGGCTTGAGTATGGAGACGGAGGAATGCACAAAAGTTTTGGAAAAGCGATATGATCGAAAAGAGAGCATCTTCACTCATTGACAAGAATAGACAAACTTGTAGCATTTTCCATGGAAGAACTGATGGTGGCCTTGAATTTGACCGTGGGATCAACTTTGAAGGTCATTTGGAGATAATTTATCTTTTCTTGTGGAAAAATTGCAATCTTCGCCAGAGCACTCGAAGTAGCGAGAAATTTCACGTTTTCCTAGATACTCCTAACATTCTCCGAACTTGACCTCCATAGGTCATACGGAGGTCACAGTGAACAGAATACGAATTCTGCATGAGAAACGTGAAAAGCTACTGTAACTCGACGGGAACGGGTTTCTTGTATAGTTTATGCAACGGGAAGGTTGTTGAATGTCTTGCGAGAGATCTGATGGTGACTTGGACTCCACCTTGATTGATTTTACTGAAAAACCCAAAAATCAAACTTTGCGTTAGTATTTTGCTTATAACTTTTCTCCTTCTCAACCGATTCCAATTTTTCAAAAAGCATCTAAAAGGCAATCAAAAACCTATCATTTACGTGGTTTCAAAAAGTTCCGCGAGCCCCCCCACATGGTCTCAGAGTCCAAAATACATGGAAATAATGTTTTGCAAAATAACTATTTTGACCACCCTTCGAAAACTTGGAAAAAAAATTTTCTTCAATCGTTCAGTTAATAATCTAACCGCGAGGAAATTTTCACTCATTTCATGGGGGTTTGGAGCTCGTGGCATGCGTTTTAGTACGATTTCAAAGTCAAAAAATGGCTAAAACGCGTTTTTCTCCCCTAAATCTTCCCAGAACAGACATATAACCTACTTTGATGTGTTTGTTGAGTCATTCTACATCGAAAACATGTTTTTTCAAAATTTTTACGAGCTGGAAAAAGCGTTAAATACGCGATTTGATTCTTCAAAAGTACTTTTCGATTCAGAAAATGAGTTCTACTGCGCATGCGCGTACTCATAGAGCTCCAAAGATAATCTCATCTGATAGCCGGAACAGTTACCTTTGAAATGAGCCAAACTGAAGTTGATTTGATGCAGTAAGACCGGAGATACAGCCGTTTCAAAATTTAAGAAAATCCAAGGTACCAAAACCGTGAGCCCTGGGCGGGCTCGACGAACCTTCCAAGCTTCAAACGCGTGTATCTCCGGTTCTACTCAATCAATTCGAACCTTTAACGAGGCATTTTGAAGATAACTGCATCAGCTATCGATTGAGACCAAATTCGATACTGAGAACTCATGCCCATGTAGGGGACGGCAATCGACGAGGAGCTGAGGGTCGATCAGCGACGAACCGGAGAGGACAATGGTCTGCTGGACACCAAATTCACTCGAACGCACGTTCGTTCCTCGAGCTAGCCGGCGATAGGAGTAATGCGCACCTGGTGGCGACTAGACAGGTCGAGCTCTCAACCAGGAGATGATTCCGGATGCAGGCGACTAGCCACCTCGTCGACTAGAACACCAGTCGAGTTGATATATAGGCAATTGGTCCCAATTAGGTCAATCGGTCGAGATGTGAGTTTGACCGCGATTTGATTATAGACATCGCCATTGAGAGTTTTTATAATGGTGATTCCCCTCGGGCGCGACGCTGACGACTGATCACCTGTAGGCCAGGTCGTTAGCGTGAAAATCAACCAACCGCGGTCGGGTAGGTCTTTATAGTTCTGCCCCCTTTGCGCAGTGCGTATATGGCCTACCCACGCCATAGACCACAATTCCAACTGGCAGAACTCGATCGTTCCCCTGTATAGGAGGTCAATTTTCACGCGTCGCGATCGCGGAAAGATCAAATCTGTTCGTTTAGCCAATGTACGAGACCAGCCGCGAAATCAAATCTCTGAACATTAATTCCGCGGCAATAATTGCATGAATCTGTCACAATTCTCTGATCGGTATAATTACCTCATGAAAAATGGAGTCTTCCTCAAGTGAACTCGAAGAAATGAGAGTATGCCCCTTCAGGGCGCGTTTGTTCATGTAGCTGATAAATAATCAGCATTTGAGTTGTATAACGTCACTTGAATGGAACACTTGATTACATTACGTATTATAATCATTTGGCGACGATATATGTCACGTAGTTCCTCTGAATCTATGCATTTTTGATGAATATGAATATTTCTCACATTGTCCCAATATACGGAATCTTCTAGGATAATTATCCTACGTGGAGCGTTATTGCTCAATTCTGTTGAAATGGTACAATTTTCATATGGAATCCCCGGTTTAGGACGAGTGAGTACTATGGATAATTGATCAAAAGAGTCAGCAGCCAAGCTTTCATTCAAATTCTTCACGCAAAATACATGCGTCACGTTTGAGAGGTATAATTATTCATACTCTCACCTTCTCAGGTCATACAGAGATTACAATGAGCAGGATACGAATTCTGCACGAGAAACGTGAGAAGAGCGCCTGTAAATCGACGGGAACACATCTTTCGTAGAGTACATGCACTAGAAGAGTTTCATCATTTTCAAGACAAACGCGATGGCGAGGTTGAATTTGATTTCGAAGACGAATTTCGAGGGCGTTTTAAGGCGATTTGTGATTGTTGGATACGAATTTACAATTTAAACCGGAAGGGTTCTCACTTGAAACTCTCTCGGGGGAGTTCGGAGAGCCCGCAGAGGTGCAGCGAGCAAGGTGAGAGAGATCAAACAAGAGACGAAAAAATTTTGGCTTATGCAAAGGCTCAACGGGGGTGCAATGTTGAGCAGACATTTCTGCAGCTGTTTCTTTGTAGTCAGAGCTACAGTTTCATCGCAGCACGATACAGTTTGCGTTCCGATAGGACCAGGTACTTAGCAAGTAGGGCTTCATCCCTGAATCCCAGACAGATTGTGAGACTGCAACCACACAAACCCATGAGATCGTAGTTTTAGCGACTTGAGGATGACCCCCGAATCCCAGCGAGCCCGTTAACCTACAAACTGATTTATCCTCGAGACCGGGGTTCTTGGGTGTAGGAAAACATCTCCAATCCCTGGATGAGCTCCAGAACCGCAAGCTAACGGAATCTCGAGACCAGGATTTCATCCGGGTGGGAATAATATGCAAATCCTAGGCAGTCCTGAGCCCGCAAACTAATATATCTTCGAGCCAAGTTCTCTCGGGTAGGGAAATATAACCAAATCTGTATACCTGCAAAGTGACATAACTCCGAGACGGGAATTTTCGGCCGTAGGGAGATGTCTCCAAATCCTAGGCGGGTTATGGAACCGCGAGCCGAGGAACCCTCGATGCCAGAATTGTAGCAAAGTCGGAATAACCCCCAAATCCCAGACAAGTTATGAACCCGCGAACTACAGGACCTCAAGGCTGGGATCATAGCGGAGCGGGAATAATCTCCTAATCCCAGAGAGGCTGTGAACCAGCAAACTAACAAAGCCTCGAGACCGAAATTTCAGGGAGGTGGGAATTATCGCCAAACCCCAGACAAGCCGTAAACACATAAACTAAAATGACCTTGAGCCCAAGATTCCAGTGAGTAGGGGAATTCCTCCAAATCCCGGGCAGGCTCTGAACTCGCAAACTACGAAACCTCGAGACCAGAACAGTGAATATAGGATTCATAGCCTGTCTGAAATTTCGGGATGATTCCCACCTCGCTGGAATTCCGGCCTCGAGGTTCCGTGAGGTTGAGGGTCCATAGCCTGTCTAGAATTTGGCTATATCCCTCTGCTCGCTAAAATACTTGTTGAAAAGCTCGAGGAGCAGGGTACGTCTAATCTTGCCTCCTCTGTGAAAGTGGCTGCTGGTTCAGTTTCCCCTACGGGAGATGATAGGAGTCAGTATGGTTCACCGCTGATTCAGGCAGCCGCGATGCGCACAATGTACCAACCAGTCAGTGATCATCTTATCACTCACCGGTGGGTGATGAAGCTCATCACCCACCGGTAATCAATTGAGAAATTGTCGAGCGCAATATCTGCTAGGGATCCGTGGCCCCTAGCAAAATATATGCCTATCGCTGCATGAATGGGTCGAACACCTCTAGCTCAGATCCCAGAGTAGCTGGAGAAATTGCTTCACGAGGGTTGTCAGAGTTTTAGAAGTTTAAAATTCGTGGATGACTTTTTCCCGTTTATTCTGGAGTTCACCCCTTCCTTGCTCATACGATCTCTATATTTTGATTGTTCTCTTATGTTCTTTTTTGGAATATACCAATATCAATAACTGAATAGTCTACCGTTTTCTCAATGCTTTCGTGGACGCTCGAGTTCAAGATGATGTACCATGGCGCATTCACGTTCGCCATAATTCAATTTGTAGTGCCAGGCTTGAGCATAAGGATGGTTTCGAGAGTCAGACGTTTCTGAATATTTGGGTCTGAGAATCTACTTGATTTCGCTCGAGACTATTTCTTAAAGTTATCAACTGCGCTCTGGAACCACTCCTGTCCCCTCAAATCCATGTTCCTCTTTCTTGAACCCACCCTGCATCTGGCATTTTTTCGGCGCCGTGGCATACTTCTACACGCATAGTTATGCTCATATCGCCCCCCGCCCGCAAGCATTCTGCTACTTCGTCTGGCGCCTCGATACTCATTTTGCCACACCCGGGCATCTTGCATACTCTCGAAGCTATAGTATACCTACATAGGCATAGGTATGCCTATGTCGCCCCATATGCGTACTTCGCTGTGTCTCTTGGCGCCTCGATGCTCATTTTGCCCCACCCGGGCATTACGCATACTCTCGGCGCTATAGTATACCTATATAGACATAGGTATGCCCATATCGCCCCGTGTGCATGTCAGATCCCACCCCAGCACCCCGAGTCAGGAGTTCAGGTGCCCGGCGTCTGCGAGGCATCGCCCTGGCGTCCAGCTCGGGCACCCGGATCGGCGCTCGATCTGCTTGCCGGTCAGGTTGGGCAGCGACAGTGCCAGTCGTCTGCTTTGCCGAGTGCACACATCGGCGGCGACCTCTCGCTCTGCGGCCACCCGGGCCGACTCTCGGGGTGGTGTCGACCCGAAGCCCCATCGGGACCGCGCCGTGATTGCGTCTGGTCTGGTCAGCCACTCGAAACTGCGGGTATGTGTGTGTGCGTAGCAGCAGTGCCGCGGGTGCGGGTACGAGGCGCTCGTTCCCCTAACCTCGCGAGTGCTGGGCCGTGCCGTCATGTGTGTGTAGCGATTCTCGGGCACGGAGACGGCGCCCCTCCACCGCGGATTATCAGCTGTGGGCCTCCGGTTGCCCGTGCCCACCTGCCCTACATCATCACAGATTAGCTGACCGCGATGAGTACTCACGCGGAGGTGCTGATCCGCGAACGCGCACCGTGCTGGAGAGACCGCAGAAGCCATGTACGGAATGCCTGGCTTGCGAAGATTGCGAGGACACTCCATGTACCGCTGCCCCGGGTGCGCGGCATTTTTCACGTGTAACGTGGCAGTAGGGGATATGTGTATATATATGGACAATATCACCCTCCACTCGCTACAGTCATTTATATTAGGCCGGATCGGGTATGGGCCGGACTCCCACGCCACGAGGGGTGGAGTAGCCTGCCACGGCTATTAGGGGGATGCGCAGCTGAAATAGGGTAGGGGGAAACTCATTCAATTCAAAGATCCGTACTTCCTATATACATTCTAGGTACGAAAGGCATTTATTTCTATCGATTATACATGCTGGGACCAGCTACACGTCTTGGCCGCAAGCCGTCAACTCTGAACCACGTCACTTGAGTCCATTAAATGTCCATCGATATGTCATAGAATCGGCGTCATGTCACTCGCAGTCATCTCGGGGCACCCGCACCATCCACGCGCATCGAGTATATACGGCCCTGGCTTCGATTTCCGCGACTCTCCGCATCCCCGCGCGGCGCGCATGGCGCTGGCTTCGGGGCAATTCCCGCCCGCACCGGAAACGCTCTATCGCGCGCGAACATGGCCGACTACGGCGACCTCGTGGGACAAAATGACCAGCCGCGTGTGCATCGGTACACCATCACTACGAGCTCGCAAAACGGCGGTCGATTTGGGTGAGGCGTGCGGCGTTCCGGCGAAATCGCCGTATTGGCGAGCGCGACTGCCTCTACTCCGAGCAAGCTGGCAGCTTGCTGGCGTTACGCGGCCGCGAATCGCGCCATGAGGGTACCCGGGTGCAGAGACGCGTGGCGTGGCGTAGGACGAGTGTCGCGCGATAGCGGGCTTAAGGCCATGTCGTAGCCGTGCATCCGACGCGTGGGTAGCCGTTTTCGCCGCATTCCCCATTATTCTTGAATCCCTCAGAGATTTGGATCAAAATAAAAGAGAGAGGCTGTTCTACGTATCCAAATCTAGAGCATGTCTCTCCTCTTTTGATCAATCGCGAAGATTTTTGAGAATAACAGGAACGCGATGAGTGTTTATATACCTCACCGTATACATGGCGCAAGTATACATGCATATAATGCTTCCGGGCG
>JAPYYZ010006917.1:0-16374 GCA_030522705.1 Eretmocerus eremicus | reverse complement strand
TTAAAGCATTACTAGATCTCTGATTTACTCCCTGTATTTTTTAAAGAGCTCCCACCAAACACTCACGTATTAACTGCCAAGCCAGCCTCAATTGGTGAAACAACTGACTAGGTAGTTTATAAACTGCCGAGCCGGCCTCCGTCAGTTCATAAAGTTGCTAGTCAGTTTATAAACTGCCTAGGCAATTCGTTCAAAACTCGAGCGGATTAGCGGAGGAGCGATTCTTGAACGAATTGCCTAGGACATATACGAAACTTCCGATCCCGCTTTTGGACGAAGGCACAAAGAGCTCGCCATCTAGCGGGATAAGATTCAGTTCAAGACTGCTACTCAAGAATGTTTGATATTGGAGTTTTCTCCATGCCCCTAGATGGCGAGCTTTTTTGTGCCGAAGTGATGGTTGCAAGTTTGGTTTTGGAATGGCGCCTCGCTGATGTATATAGAGCTGCTTCGGTTACAGTGCTATAGCCAAACGCCACTAGGGTGTCGAGAAGAGGGTGATGATAAGGTCCAGGCCCGCCATTTTTCGCCCAATACATTCACTATACCTATATATTTTCTGCCCATGTTGATAGCATAGGCTTTGGGCAGAAAATGTCGGACCGAAACCACCGTGTCTTGACCCCCTTCTGGGGACCCTAAACGCCACGCAACAGCCACGCTACGAAAGGAGGGTCCCTAGAACCGGCAGAGTGAAATGGCGTTAGACTATTAGTACTGTAACCAAATCAGTGCTACATAAATCAGCAAGGCGCCATCCCAATACAAGAAGGTTTCAGACGATAACTTTTGGGAGCTTCGAGGACCCTCGGCTCGAAGCTCAAATTTTAAAGAACCCAAGGACCGCGATTTTGGCATTCGATCAGAACTACTTTTTAAGAGATAGGCCCCAATTTCTCGCAAAAAGTCGTCATAGTTAAGTTTTTGTATACGGTGGCCACCACAAGATCGATTTTCTGAGTCTTTCCCAGTGCGGTGGACGCGCCATCTTACGGTCAAAATGGATTTCGTTAGTAAATATTCTTCCAAACAATTAGAAACTATTTGAAAAATACTACCACTTGCGGGTAATTTCCCAACAAATGAAAAAATATTTTGTGAAAAAAGATTCAAAATTGAGCTCATATAAATAACTTGCGGCAGATTGTTAGAATATTGTTGAAGACGATAAGAATCTTTCTTTCGAGTTATGAACTCAATTTTTCATCTTTCTTCGCGAAATTTTTTTTTTAATCTATAAGGAAAATTCCTCGCAGGTGGCGGTATCTGTCAGATGGTTCCTAATTGTTTAGGAGAATTGTTATCAACAACATTTATTCTGACCGCCTAATGGCGAGCACTTTGAGAAGATTTACTAAAGTTACAGGTTACTTCGTAAGGGTACAATATTTCCATATTCCCATGAAGTTTCGATATGATTGAGTATTATCATTGTGTTCACTCACATTGAATGAACACACAACTCTGAGTAACAAGCCAGAAACAAGTTTTTGGGACCAAAGATTTCAGATTATTATTATTGGTCGCCAGCAGTACAAATTCCCGGAGAGCATGTAAAATAGTATACAATTATGTGAGTTCACACCTATATTCACATCTATATGTGAGATCTCTGAGCTTTCCAACGTCCCGCTAAAATGGAGCTTTAAGCTTTCGTATAAGGCAACGATTGCGGGTTCGCATGTTCGCAAGCTCGTTCCAGCTAACCTACAAAAGAGTGCTAGAAAGATGCGAGTATGGCGCTATCTCCATTACACTCATTTGTTGGATTGGCTGGAACGAATTTGTGGACCCGTCATGTAATCGCAGCCCAATCGATTACAACCAGTATTTATTTTGGGGGAAGAAATCACTTTCTTCTCAATTGACTCGTCTCATGCAATACAATTTCGTAATAATCAATTTCCAATGCAGGACAGTGCCATTGCGGTCCGAAAGCAAATTTTATTGATAGATTCCGTAAACGAAACAGTAACTTTTCGTCAGTATTGAACCACTCAAAGATTACAATTTTCCCTGAAAGAATCGTGCAGAAAGAGAAATTTTTGCTCATTCCACAGTGTGAGTGTGACTTCCCCAAACATCATTTAACTCAAAACTTTGCAGATCTGTTGCATTCCCGCAAAGTTGAGATCGATCGATGTATTGGAAAGCATCCTTGCTTTGCACTTCACATAAAAAACGCGCCAAATATGGTACTTTGTATGATACACATTCAACTTGTTGCCCTGAACTACAAAAAAAATGAGAAAATGCGTTGCATTCAAAGGCGATGTTATATGGAGTATTGAACGATTCACA
Organism: Eretmocerus eremicus; assembly: GCA_030522705.1. Lineage (NCBI taxonomy): Eukaryota > Metazoa > Arthropoda > Insecta > Hymenoptera > Aphelinidae > Eretmocerus > Eretmocerus eremicus. The sequence continues at coordinate 14,073 of JAPYYZ010006917.1, read as the reverse complement.
TCAAATTCAGTACGATATTTTGATCTTGTTACTTTAAATTTGGTTTTCACGGCTTAAGCTCCGAATTTTTTTCATCCTTACGGCTTTCCTCTTTTTTACTGACGGTACGAACAAGGCCCACTCATATTTTTGTCCATTATAAGTGCAGCCATGTACAGCAAACACATAGGTATTGGAGAGCAAGAGAGCTAAAGAAAGAGAGCAGGCTTTGTCCAATGAGCGTGTTTGGAGAGAGCACATGTAGATTGGGGGTATGTTTAAGATCTTACGCCGGACGAGGTCCACGTAATGTGTATTCTCTTCGTCCCCTCCACGTATGGATCTACGACACAAGGGTAACCCTTTCGTTCCTCATGCAAAATGCAAGGGGCCAGTTTTGAATCAGCCGGCCATCTGAATATCCCAGCTTGCTTAGGTCTCCCTAGTTCGCGTTCGCCGCGTTTGCTCTTCCTATTTGCCGTTGCAGCCGTAGAGTTTTGCCTATTTTTTTAACTTGAATTCTGCGCTCAGCTTTATGACATTTCTGCCGAAAATCGAGATGGTTACTGACGCAGTAATCGTGCAGAAATTTTTTGCTTTTTTACTGTCCTATCGCATAGTGATCAGTGCGAATTCTGGATGTGAAATCGCGTGGGTGAGAAAAGTGTCTTGGTGAAGTGTGTACATTACGTTTTTTAGTTTGCAGTACAGTACTAGTGAATGTTCATTGTCCAAACTTAGGACAGGACTCTACATTGCTATTCAGTCTTCAACATGAATTCGAAATTGGAATGTACCTCGAAATTTGTTGATGTAAGGGGACGAGATGACATTCACTTTTAGCCAACATTTCAATGGCGTCAATACGATATCTTGTCTATGAGCAAAATTTTTGTGTTGTGAAATTCTTCACAGCAAGACTCTCAATATCATGAGCTCAGCAACTATCAAACACGATTTTCTTTCAATTATTAAAAACGTCGTCCTAATGAATAAGAAATAACCGTGTCGCTCGTTTGCGTGGCTATTTCTCTCAGTCGTAGCTCTGCCGCGGAGCTTCTCTAGATTTCAATTAAGAGCGAGCACAACAAAAAGTTTTGCCTTAAATCAGGAGAATGTTGGCATTAGCGCTCTAAGCCGAGTGACTGGTGGCCATTGCTCGTTTCCTTTTAATCCCGAGAGGGAGCGAGAGGCAGGAGAGTTTGCGTCGGGGTATAAGGAAAAAAATGGAGTGTCTCCAATTATGTAGGGGAGGAGCGAGGCAGCGACGTCTCGTAAAGTCGCTGCGTCGTCCGTGCTGTTTCGCCGAGCGCAATTCAATTTTCCCCGAGAGTTATCGAGCCGTCGAGATCTCCATTTGGCCTCTCGTCTCCTCTCCTGCGCTGCACTCGCTGTTCGCGAGGTCATTTTCCGCGAGCGTCTGCACGCGGGCGACTTTCCACCCCCGCCTCTCGATATCGAGCGATTACTCGGGCACAGCCTCGCCCATCCGTCTCTCGCCGAGGCGCAAGATGCTCCCCGCGTCATTTTACATAGAACCGCCAAGGAGAGACGACGCGAAAGAGGAATAGATAGACCTGCGCTGCTCGTCGTCGCCGTTAATCTCGTTGCTCGCGCAGTCAATTAGACCGCTGATTAACTCTGGGTCCTGCGAGCTATCTCGGCGCGCAGCCTCTCGGCCGATTGTCCGTGAAATTATCCGGCCCGATTCTCGTCCTCGTCGTCTGGATACACTCGCTCCGTGCCTTTTTTTCGCCGCCGGCTCGTTCTCGTTAAATCGCTTGTATAACAAACGGCTCTAAACGGCTAATAATTGAAAATGCCTCCTCTCGAGAGAGACCCCCGAGAGTCTTGCGTCATTATCAAGCGAGCCGTGATTAATGAGCCCGCGCTGCGAGAGGCCATCTTTCTACTGGCGCGCGAATTTACTCGCCACCGCGCATCGGATCCTTGAAGGTTGGGTGCTACTGTATTTGTATGCATTTTTTTTTATTTTTTCGTGAGAGAGGAGAAAAAAGTGTAGACTCGGTTGGACGTTTATTAATTACCCAGCGAATAATCGATTCTCTACGTCAGCAGTCTTCTGAAAGGCTTTTTTCAGGGCTCAAGCTCAACAACGTTGGGCTCACAAGAGGTATAATATTCTTTTCCATTATCAGGATTAAGTCTGTTAATGAGGTAGACTCTTCGAATGGAATGATTAATGAAATGAAGTTCTCTGGTGTTCTTGTACACATCTTGACTCTGTTGATGGGCCCCGAAAGAAACCCATAATGCGAGAGAACATCTTCATACAATTTTTCCGAAAGACCTTGAATTATTCTATAGTTCTATGAGAAGCTTCCTTCGAGTTTCTCAAATTAGTCTCCACCGTTGACAGTCAGCTCATGTTCGTCTAATTTCCATTTTTAGGGACACGCAGATGAATAAATGATTGAGATAAAAATAAAAAAATTGAGAAGAAACTGTATGTTCCCTGGTAAAAAATGGGAATAGAATTGGCCAAAACTGGCCAATTTCTGGTTCAACTGGCCAAAAATCGGCCATTTATATCCGATTTCTGGCCATCTCGGATCCGCTTTTCTACCAGGGTTATATCCCACTTAATTATTTTACATTTAAAATTTATTATTAAATTAAGAGGGATTGTATGAGGAAAAATTTCTCAGTTTCCGTTATGCCGAAAATCTAGATCAATTTACCGCAGGTATATTTTTTCGTTCGTCATTAGCAGCGTTCAAATGAGTACAGCAATTCACATCAGTGTGAAAATGCGTAATGTGGGTATATCTATATAAATTTCCATACAGCAGCAGACACTGGAAAGCCGCGGGTGGCGAGAACTGTTCTCATTATCTCGTAATGAGCTTGCTCGTTAATTTTCTCGTTATCTGATAACGAGGGAGTTGAAGAATCATCTCAAGTATGCGAGTATAAATAATAAGCGATGAAGCTTTTGCTTTTTTTCAGACGGCGCCCTCTGCAGTATTGTTGCTCTCATTCTACTTACTCACGCTCAGCGAACTTCCTTGAAGCTAAACACCCCGTGCGGATCTCGAATACCGCTGTGAAAACTTTTTTACACAGCCTTCGGTCGTTTACTATATCATGATACTCAGCAAAATTGTTTCTGGTAATTCGATTACGCCAAGCGTTGTATACGCTTGAAAAGCAGTTTTATCTCAGCTTCCCTAACTTTTTCTATCCGCTTTGAAAGTATTTCCCCTGCTGTCTTTAATTTGAAAGCTGCTTCATACCGCTTCACTTCTAAGATACTTGCTTAAGTGACATTGCACTGTTCATGAATGCAAAACAAAATACTTTACTGTGAACACTCTAAATTTTTTCGAGTGACTATTCACTAACTACACTCGACTTGGGTGGGATGTGCTCTACCTCAATCCAGTGACATGAGTGGAAGGTCTTTTGGAGAAATTTAGAGAGCACGCATGATTCAAATCACTTCAGAAAATAGTTATTCAATGTGATTCAAAACACTCATCTCAAGAAAAAATTTTTTTCTTTTATATTTAGCTATTATTGAACCGCATTCGAGATTATAAGCTTAATTACGAATAAAGAATTATACATATGCAAATAACAAATCCCGAATAATTTCTTCGTAATAATTTTGTCTCAGTGACGACTTTTATAATTGACACTTATGGTACTCAGAACCGTCCTTAGCTGAATCCTTAAATTACAATCTTTGAGAAAAGAGTGAACTACTCTAGAAGTTGTGATACTTTAATGAAGAGGACATTGCTCGACATTTGAAGAACCTTGCCATTTCCCTCAATTTTCTAACAAATGTAATTCACTGGTCGTCGCAAGTGGAACATTGACGTACAGTGCCTTTCAAGTTTAATGGATCATGGATAGTCTCAGTAAATCACGAATACCTCCAAAACGCTACATTACACGGCAATTTTAAAAAGAGCATCTGAAAGATCATAAACAATCTATCGATTTATGTTCTTTGAAAAATTTCCTTATGCCTTTTACCAGGTTGCATTCAACGTTGAAAATGTGGAAGAATTTGTCTAGACCAATCACCTGTAACTTTGCCGGACGTTATCCGATCATAAAAATTCAAACGGGATATCGTAGATGAATTCAATACCTACATTTTCTTATTTGAAAATTTCCTTACGTATTTTCCAATACGAGTTATGGCTTTCACAGGGAGACGTTTAATCTCATGTTTGCACTCATCGAGATTCTGAATGGCACAGTTACTCCGATTATTCAGGCTGTATTTCAATAATAAAATTCATCGTGAGCAACTTATTTGATCTACACAATTTCGAAGTAAACGTAGTCGAATTTTCGACTATGTCATGGCGTGACGATCATAATCTTAACGAATAAACACAACAAAAAACGTTTTCTTCCGTAGGTCATAACTCAGATCGAAAGAGTTGAGAAAAAATTTCAAGCAAAGGATAATGTTGGTATGAATAAGTCTACAATATCCCGTTTAAACTTTTATGATCGGATAAGTTCAGGCAAAGTTACAGGTGATTGGTCTAAGACAAATTTTTCCACATTTTTAACGTTGGATACAACCTGGTAAAAGGCATAGGGAAATTTTTCAAAGAACAAAAAACGATAGATTTTTCATGATCTTTCAGATTTTTTTTTTAAATTGCTGTACAATGAAGCGTTTTCGAGATATTCGTGATTTACTGAGACATGATCCATTAATTTTTAAAGGCACTGTAGGATGTGATTTACGAGAAAGTAAAAATACTAAATCATATTGATTTGATCTGAGGAAAATTATTCCTTTATAATGAGTATCAGCTTCGATCAACTCGAACACTGTTTTTCGGTTATATTTTGATTTGCTCTGACAGATTAATATAAGGAATAGCCATCAATCTGTTCGGAGACTTTGTCGAGGCAAGTTTGGCAAGTTCTTCTGCTTTTTCATTTTCAATGATACTATGATGAGACGAAATCCGATAAAATTTGATGGAAGACTGATCTGAAGAAAGCTCCATGGAAGGTTTAAGAGCTCCGAGTTGAAACTTCAAAAATTCTTGAGTGATAAAGTGACTTTTTTTACTATTCTCACTTGCTTGAATTTGAAAAATCTCCATATCGATGCAAATTTTTGTTCATCAATTCAAGTGACTCCCGAGCTAAAACGAATGTTCAAATAGCCCCAAACTTTGGTCGCACCATTCCCAAACGTAATCAGGTTGCAAGTGATTCACCTGTGGGAGGAATAGAGTAAGGAGATAAGACATTTTTTGTGCGCGAGTCCAAGGGGTTGGGGCGTACTTTCTGAGTGAACCCCGATCGCGTTGCCGTCTCGATCCGGAGGACCCGATGCGGAAGATGAAGCGGAGGATTGGGCAAATAGGAGGAGGGCGCGCATATCTCCGCGAGCGCGACAAGTTGCGGGCCGCAGCTCGGCTCGCTCGGCCATTGATTCCGAGTGTGTAATCCCGGGCATTTTATTATCGGCTCTTCGGAAGCCCGCTTGCCTCGTCCCGATACCTCGCTCCGCTATAGATATACTTGTCCAATGTAATGCCGTATAGTCCGTCGGGGGGCGGGGGCAGAGAAAAAGAAGTCGGGCCGTCCTTGACACGTGATTGAATATTTTTTCGGGGAGCGCGATTGGTTGCGGCGCGCTGCCGGCTCCGTCCGCCACCTGTCAAGCTAAAGAATCGCCATGGTAACCGGCCGCCGCTCTGCGAGACTCCCCCGTCGAGTCGAGGGTGGCTTTCTCTCGCTCTCTCTCTCTTTCTCTCCGCCACTCGCTCGTCCCGACGCTGCGGAAGGCGAGCGAGATGGGGTGCGCCACGAGGCCCCAGCGAAATCCCGCGCAACGCGAGCGAGCTCCTCCTTTATTTCTATTTAGCCGGGCGAGCTTTCTTCTCTCGCTCCGTACACACAGCGCCACGCAGAGCTTTGCCGCGCGCCGGCGTTGCGCAATTTTCTTCCTCCCTGCTTCTCGGCCCTCATTGTTTCTCGCCGCGCATTTCATTTACGCCCGCGCCCCCTTTTTTCCTCCCGGCCGATTCCGCTCCTCTCTTCTCCGTGGAATCTCCCCGAAGATGGCGCGACCCGGGCTAATATTGAATTTTAAGAAAGTTCTGCCTCCCCTCGTTGCGCGAGTGTCCGAGAGCTTGCGGCCAAAGCTGCCAGCGTGGCGGGATGATAAAAATATGAACGTATAATTTGACGGCTGCGGAACGCCTATGGCTCCGAGCGCGAGGGAGAGAGACTTCATGATGATGAGCGCGTAGCCGATAATGTGCCTCCGCCGCCGCCGCGGGAATTTCAAAGCTCGGCGCCGCGCCGCCATCGCAGACTCCGTGTCGAGCATTTTTCGCCTAATTATGTCTTAATGAATGCCCGCCCCTCTGCGGAGCCGAGGGTGAATTTTTCCTCTGCGGCGCGGAGGCGTTTGCATGACTGATACGGCCGCCGCCCCCGAGAATCTCGCCCGTCTCTCCGGCCGCACGACTTTTATCCCGCAGACGGATTTTATTGACCGCGCTCAGCTCCCGAGAGATACGCCGGCGTTCGCTCGTCGTTGTCGTCGTCGCCGTCGTCGACGAACGGATAAATTTTTTAACGATGGAGACTTGGGACAGTCTGCGACTTGGTGAGACAGCTCTGATCGTCCCTCCGTCCATATTTCAATGTTCGAGCTGGCTTGGCTCGGAATCTATCTGCACGCGTTTCTTTTCAATCTTGGCATGGGTTGATAGGTTTTGAACCTCTCTACTGAGATGGATTCTACTTTGGAAGTCCAAGATACTCTTATCACCCAACCTCTTTTTTAACGATAAAATAATTTCGTGATGTATATCTAAATTCAAAATCGGATGTATTCGGAAAATGGATGACCTGTTTTCTTCCAGTCATTCAGAAACGTTCGACTCCGATCACTCTTAGGAATAGGTGTATATTTTCATACATCAGATTTTGATTAGAATAGAACCTGTTATCAATACTTTAATTTTTCTTTGGATAGTTCCGCACGCAGCTTGTGCCGTTCGCAAATGGATAAATCAGTTCACCGCATTCTCAGGAATAACAAAACTAATAATATCACGATGATTATGGGTACTGTGAACATAATTCCAATCTTACAATGTCTGAACTCGAACTCATAATTTATCCTGAGAATAGATTTCAATTGTCTCCATCAAATTAGTCAAGAGTCTAAAATGAGACACCGTGATGAACCTATCCATGGATGAAATGGCTTTCGAGTGCATTAGGCTTGTCAAGTCAATCGCTTGTGCTCTTAACTCAATTAACGTAAAAATTCCTCATTGACTTCCCTGAAAAAGTAGATTACATCACTGAAGGCAGAAGGCCAATTCGGGCCCTAGGACATGTCCTAAAGGCCCGGACGAGCTCTTCCGCCGGAAGTGATATGGTATTTTTCACCACTCTAACCGCAAAATCGGGAATTTCTCCCCTTTTGCGGCTCTGGTGGTGAAAAATATCACATTACTTCCAGCGGAAAAGCTCGTCCGGGCCCATAGGACATGTCTCCCTCGCTGCGCTCGGTTGACAACACGTCCCAGGGCCCGAACTCGCCCTCCGCCTCCAGTGATGTAATCTATTATTTCACCACTAGAGCCGCAAAAAGGGGAGAAATTTCCGATTTTCAGGTAAGAGTGGTGAAAAATAATTTTAATAGGGTGGTATTGAAAGACTACCTCCATTGCTGATAAAATGGATGTAGAATTTTATACGTGCCTAATTTAGACTCTTATTACAATCATTGCAAACTGCGCTTCAGATAAAATTGACACTCATTGCACTTTTTTCAATTGTTGAAGCAAAGACTAGCTTTTCTGGACTGCCTCGTGGTGAAGACGAATAATCTTGTGGTTATTGTATCGTATATGGTATACAATCTGCAAGCACTCTCCGGAAATGTAACTTTCGGAATCGGATCTATTAAAAATCCCAGTGTTCTAATTTTGATCAACAATCGCAAATGGCAAAAAAACTCGACTATCGCAGCATCGTCAGTCTCCTGCCACTCAGAACGATAAACCCCGCTTTGAAAAAGTTTGCACGTCTCGTTCATCAACTCCGACCGATAGAATTCAATTCACTGTAAGAAAGGCGGAAAATAAACACTCGTCCTGGAAATATTCGTTCGCAAAGAAATGAAAATTCATCGAGCTGCTTTGATTGGGGCCGCGCCCAGGGCTAGCCAGAGCCAGCGACGCGCCGAGCAAGCGAGCGCCATCAATTCGCCAACCCTCCTTATACAGCAATTTTCCGATGCAAATAACTCGTTTTCTCGCCAAGGGGATCCTCTCGCCGCTCCGCCCGCAAAGCTCCTCTCAATAGGTTTTTCCTTTAACCGGCTGCGCGTATAAGGCTGCTCTCGGGCTCTCTCATTTTAATGGTACCCGGGCTCTCTTGCGCGGACCGTAGCTCGCAGGGTATAAGAGCTCCGCCGCTGATGCTGCCGCGGGAGGGTGAGCGATGGAAAGTTCATGCTCGGCGGAACGCTGCAAAGAGAGAGAGAGAGCCCGCTCGCTGCCCCGAGATGAATGTTTGAACGTGAGTTTTCTGAAATTGAGAAAATTTCAGACGTTCAGCGATGTAGACGCGAGTAATAACTTCTCTCCCAGAGCCCATTCGACGCTCTCTTTGAAATTATGTTAATTTCCCGCCGTCCCTCTCGCTTTCCATCTCGATTACGAACAGACTATGCCAATATCGCACTGCGCCCCTGCACTTTTGGTCACGGACTGCAGAAGCGAACGGTGCTTATCAACATTTCAATGTAGTTATTCGAGGTTGCGGTCTGTGAGTTGATACATCTCTTCGCGGATGAAAATCTGCTCACCATTACCTATGAGATCCATGTCTAGCTCTGCACTCTATTTATGGCCCAGACTAAGATCTCAACAGCTTTAGCACGTGGCACCGAGATTGATAATTAGATTTATTGGATAACGTAGATGTCTCAACTTTGCCCTTCTGGTGTAAGGCGTGCACCATAAGTGAATCATGCGAGAAAATTATTTAGGAAAATATCAGGAGAAAAAAATCAGCAACTGTGACAAAAGTTATTGTTGGAATAACTTTTTCCAGTCAGGAAGCTTTATCGATATAGATTCAAAGTGGCAGAAAACAATAACAAATCTCGACGAAATGAAAAAGATTCACCCAATCGATGTGCATATTGATGAGATTCATCAGTGTATCAAATTTCGGTGTGATCCATGAAGAGTTTCCAGAATGATTTGGTCAATGTTTAGTTTGTAGAATAAGGTAGAGCCTTTATAATATTTGCTAGTATAATCTAGACGTCCATTTCGTGGCAAGAAAGGCGATCCGAACCCTCAACCACTCCATCAACTTTCCAATTTTACGTACAATGCAGGGTTCGAGTTGCCTAATTGACAGCCAGCGATGAGCGACGAGAGAGGTTGAAGAGGTTCCTGTGTTCGCGAGTAATTGGAAAACATTGAACCCTTGGCACGTAAGCGGTACCTCGGTGCGATCCGCGCCGGCGACTCGCAGTTGGAATCGTAGGCGCGCCGGTTATAGAGCCAAACGGACAAGCTCCAACTCCGTATGGTGAAATCTGAAGAAAAGAGCAAATATTCCGTTCGCGGGACAAAGAGCTCTCCTTGATGATTTAAATCAGACCTGCTGGGCTACACGTAGAGAGCAGGGCTCGGAAGCTACCAGCAAGAGCGCAGAGAGACAGCGAGAGAAAAGAGTGAGCGCTAAGCCCACTTGGCTCGTTTGTTCGCAAATCCTTCTCCAACTTTTTCCCACCCTCTTGCTTTCTCTCTCTCTGCGAGTCCGCGAAACTAAATACCCTCCCCCGAGCGAGCGGCAGGCTCTCGAGTCGTCGCTCTGTGCGCAGCGAGCTCGTTTGCGATCGTTTCATTTCCTGGCGCGCGCAGGCTCGAATTTCCGCGAGACGGGCGCTTGCTCGTGCAACAATGGCTCTCACCGGAATAATTATTGTAGAGAGAGCAAGCATCGAGCTGCTGCTGCTGCTCCGCGGAAGAGATCGAAAGAAGTACGCGAGAGGGAAGAGAACGGCGAAGGAGCTCGGGCGAGAAGTGGCGAGCGTTGCGCAGCATCAGCGATCCAGACTCGACGAGGACGACGAGGAGAACACGAGAGCGAGCTGCGCAGGGAGAAGAAAACCGGATTACGCCTGTACCAGCCGTGCTTACGCGGGGTGGTTGCGACGCCGCGCGATAGGGGAGGTCTCGCTCGCTCCTCCTGCGATGGCCTGTCGCGCGCAAAGCGACTGTACGGCCCCGTAATGATCTCACGGCGCTCCGGCAACTTTTTTAATCAGCGCCCGCTTTAATTATACGCTCGATGAGAGAGGCCCTGCAAGACCCTGCAAGCTCCTGCAAGCTCTCCTGCGAGCGACCTGCGCGCCCTCGCTCTCGGCCCTGCAGCCCTCGCACGGCTCGCAAACAAGATTTGACTTATTGCGCTCGAGCGATTTCTCGGCCGCCCCTCGCTCTTGCCTGCAGTTGCTCCTTGAGAAAAGGAGCCAAGCAAAGAGAGCGAAGAGAGCACCGAATAAATTTTCACCCTAATTGAAACGCACGGCCAGGAGCGAGGCGGAGAGCTAAAGATGCGAAGTAGTCGGAGAATATTTTACGTTCGACGCAATACGCGCCAGATGCGATTTTTCCGGAGCGTCGCGCGCCGAGGAGTGGGCGGCGCGGGGATGCTCTTTCGCGAATTCGCGTCTGCGAAGGATAGGTGTAGGCTGGCAATGCACCGCCTCGTTGCGCGAGCGGGTAATTTGCGAGACGGAGGGAGCTCGATGGACGAGACGAGAAGCTCCGGAGTCGTGGGCGGCCTGGAGCAGAGCACCGCGCGCGAGTTTTGATGGAGTTTTGATTGGGCGCGCGAGGCTCGCTCCGAGACCATTATTGAAATCTTCCGCCATGGCTGCGTGGAGCGACGAAACGAGTGTCATTTAAATGCACGAGTCTCGAGGTGCCTTGAGATGTACTCGGGCAGGCACTGCGTTCGAGCAAGTTGCGAATTTGGGCTTCCCTTGCAAGCTGGATGATGTTTCCTTACAGCTACATCGCACGGATGCTCTCATTTTCTTTCCATCCAAAACGGGTATCGTAGTTAGGTTTTGTAGTGACGCAGGTAAAAAAAAGGGAGTTCCCCACCGGATCCTGATTAGGATAAGAGCGTGTGTTAGATCTGATCAATGAGATACGTCTCATTGAGGAATGGACTAGTCATCTTTAGGAGGAATAAAAAAACGGACAGAATTAGTCGTCTGAATCAAAACTCTGAGTGTCGACTGCTTCTCCCCCGAACTATCTTCCATTAAATACACGCACGCATATTTCCTCGACGGTTGAATAGCTCATTCAGGTCATGGGTGGCTGATTTTATCATTCGCCGGGAGTATTCTGGGATCCGCGTAGCCTGAGGCAACGCCAAATTGAATCGTAGAAAGTTCATTGAGTCGTAATCATCGCTCGGGTGTATAATTTAATTAGCACCGAGCGACGTGAAGGTATTCGCGCTCAATACCAGTAAAGTGCAATTGAATTAAAAATCTCTCCAATTAAAAATTAAAAGGCCTCACTGAATGACTCGGGGGCTCACGTTTTTTTCCATCTCCAGGACCCAACCGTTATGCATCTCAGTCAGGTTATATTCCAATAAAATTCAGGCAGGGGAGGTCTCGTCTGTCGGCTGGGGGTGGAACCCTCGGCGAGTCTGCTTTTTTCAGCTCCAAGCAATGGCGGCCGGCTCCTGGGCTCTCTCTTCTCTGCTCTGCAATCGCTCTGGCAAAGACGACTCCGTCTGTAACGAGCTTCGTCAGTTGGAGACCTCGCTCATTTCAGCGATCTCAGACTAAGTCCATCAGATTTTCGTTCAATCAGTATCTCTCCCAGTTTTCCACAAAGTACATAAAGTTTGGCTGAGGTTGAAATGAAATGTCTAAAACAACTCAGTCAGTAATATTCGCTTTGGAAACATTATATATGGGCTGTTTTTCAAAATACGAATTATTCACAGACTCTCGGAACAGCCGTCGCCGGCCATTAGCTGGAATTTGGAGAACTCTGCCCTTGTCTTGCCATGCACTCACTATCAGTCATTTATTCTCAATCACAGTCTTGATAGAGTTTGGTCCTTAATGATGGATCACTAACAATTCGGAGAAACCAAAAGTCGGCATCCAGCTTGAGAGCAATTAAACTTCATTAGCGCAAATCTCAAGAACTGCATAGGACTGAACAGTCAAGTTTTTTGAAAATCATATTCAGCGAGTACTTCCCCCTTTAAAGCTACTCAGGTGGCAGAACCTTATATGAATTAAAAGCACCATTCTTGAATAAGTCAATTTCCACATGCTAGAGTCAGAGAATGCCATGAAAATATATTTCAAAATCATGATCCTCAAACTGGCGAATGAGATTCCTTGGAAACTCAGGTGTCTAAGATATAGGCCGAGTGAGTGATCATATTTACTTTATTCTCTCCATGAACCACGAACCACGTGAAAATGAGGAGTAGAGCGAATGGAGTAGATTAATTTATCCATACAAACAGTCCTGCTCCTTCACTTTTTCTGTTACCGTAAATCTGTTTCCTTTGGTACAAATGTATCGGTCTTTATTACAGTCCCATTTCGTGGCAGCATATGAATGAAAAGATAAACGACAATGATCGAACGTACAATCCTGGTATCATTGTTATGGAAAAACGGTCTTGTCGGTGATGAGAGTAGGCACGGTTTATGATTTTAATCATATTTCCAAATAGACCAAAACAGTTTAATCAAATTTAACATGTTGCAATGAATCTGTCTCAGCGCGGCTTCAAACAGGACTTACTATGTAGTAGCGAATCCATCAATACGTAGCAGATTATCTACTTGAAAAGTTATTTTTTTCTGGCACAATATCTACTCATGAACATATGAAATTCAAGTATGCGTATAACTACGGAAGGCGAAAATGAAATCCGACTAATGCGAGATGCGTTATCTCGGCTTGAGCCAAAATCCTTAAAAATTTCGGCGGTATTACAAGAAAGTAATAGGAGTTAAAATTTATGGGAAAAGGTCTCCATTCCCACCATAATCAACGTTTTGACCAATAGCACCACATCAAACATTAGCAAATCAATGGAAATTAATTGCATTATTTTGGTCTCGCCAACATACAGACGGCCAAGTAGCATGGTCCTATGCGCGATGAGCCAGAGCAGCTTCCTCATACATAATTCACAAAGATTGTTGTCAGAGCGAGCGAGCCGCCCCGTGATCGATTGTCTCGGTGCGGTGAAGAGTCTCTGACTTACATAAATATCTGAGGAGGCAGCATCTCAATTGAGCACTTGAGAGTCTTACCTGCTGCCTGCATAAAGATGAGGGCTTGCGCGTGTTGACTACCTGCTGCGAGGGACAGGCTCGATATCATCTATTATCGGCTATTGAATGGAGCCATTCAGAGTCGATCGAACCCCTGACTGGAGGGTACACACCGACCGATAATTTTCGATACCTGCCGCGTGCCAGGCAGGTAACCGCCGATATTTTGATGCAACCGCAATCTGATGCCACGCGAGAAGGGGAATTAGCTTTACAAAGTCACGTCGCTCAAGAGATGTTTTTTATCGAATGAACAAGTCCCACTGTACTTTTTCAGCCTGGATTCAAATACTTTCAATGATATACAAACCGAATGGTTATATTTGGTAGAAAACATGATATAAATTGGAATGATTGTGGGTGAGAGTTCGATCCCTGTGAGTATGGCTTACACTATTATAGAGTTTTACATTATCATGGAGGCCTTTTTCTCAGTAGGTAAATGGATGAGATTCATTTAAATAAATCTCATGGCGTGAAATGTTGTAAGGAATTAGTGATAGCGTGATAAATGCGAGTTTATTGTTCTATGAACAAAATCTGAATACATTCCTAATCACAATCATCAATATACAAAAGGTCACCATCAGATGAAAGAGAATCAGATGAGACATCAGACATCATCATTACAGTTTTCAAAGTATGATGATGCTCCCTACTCGAAGATCAAATCGATGGCTGAGAGTGAAGAGAGCCTATTC
>JAPYYZ010006915.1:0-16625 GCA_030522705.1 Eretmocerus eremicus | reverse complement strand
ACCGGCTCCGCATAGCGAACGTGTTAATATCTCCAGTCAGAGTTACTTCAATCAAATATAATCAATGTGAGGGATGAAGTCTTTAATACCTTGGTACGGTAACTATGAACATTTTTGTGATCTTTTTTTATTCATAATCCTCGCCGATAATACGTACTGTTGCAAAGTTTACTACTAGGTGATAGAATTAATTTTTCTTACTCATCACGAGGATAGGCCAGATGCCAATGATGTACATCAGACGAAGTTTTCAAACGGTTGGAAAGTTGAGTCGTTTTCCCGCTAAAAATGTGGCTTTAATTCAAAATCTGTTGGTGAACTTTTCCATCGAGTAGAACTAGTGTTTCACGAGAAGAGCCGCTTGCAAACACACTTTTGCTCCTAGACTTAGGTATTCCTCAGTCAGACGCTCGAGAGCTTTGAAGATCATAATCGATGATAGCTGAATAGTTCAGCCTGCCTAAGGTCTGGGCAGTTGGAAAGTTTTTCTCAGATTTCTCAAATACTTTTTCGATTCGAGTCAAAAAACGAGTTGATAATTGTCGCTGTCTAACCTGGTTACGTGAGCTATTTGTTAGGCCTCTATCGAGGCTGTATACGAAGAAAATGGTAATAACTTGAGTGCTCAATGACACAGGTTGAGTAAGCCTATATATACTTACTCGTTGTCAAGTGGGTCTCGCTTGTCTCGAGTACCATTTCGACTTGGGCCCAACCAAGAGTTGACGAGAATAAGTTGTACAATGGCGAGCATATAACAAGTCGTATTTTGTCCCAAATCAATAAAGTGTTTAAAAAATCTGGGGACATTTTTCCCGACGATAGCTACACGACCCCGGCATGCTCTGCATGAGAAAGCGTATCAATCGAACTAGTGTGGGGACGAAGGCTACATCAGAGGCAGACGCAAGATGGGAGGTGAATTTTTCGCCCTGCACTCACGGTCCAGCTCGGCCGATGACGGCCGGAGCTCGCTTTCGCAGAGCCAAGACATCGCACCAGCCGGGGGTATACCCTCGGGGCGGGCGTTGTCGCAGATAGCTGCCAGTCGCGAGCGAGAGCAGAGCGGAGTCGTGCTTAACGGTATAATCGGCGCTCCGTGAGCCGAGGCTCGCAAACGACACGAGTGCACCCTGAGAGGAAGAGAGGCCGGTCTCGCGCGGGCGCGCGGCCAATCAGTGTCGAAGGCGCGCATACCGTAACGCTTATCTCGCGCGACCTCTCGCTCCGATGCGGAACCTCGAGCCCCCTGGTCCTCGATACTGCACCGACGCACCGCAGCCGGGATCGCCCGCGTCGTGTTTTTCGGGCGACAAGCGCCTCGCCCCGATAAAACGCGATCGCTCTCGGCCGACCCTCTGCTAATTGTCCCGTGGATATGTGCCGGCGCGAAAAACGGGAACTTGATTGGCGTGTACACCCCGGACCAGAGCGCGCTTCGCTCCGGCGCTCTGCAAACGCTATTTTTACGCCCCGCAGGATAAGCAAATCGGCGGCCGAGTTCCTGCCTGCGTGGTGCCGAGGGCTGACGCTCACCTCCGCGATGATCCTTGGAGAGCGCGCGCATTCCGTGCCGAGGTGAAGCTCTTTGCACAGTGCGTGGCAGAATACGCGATATCCGCTCATTTGCTCTCTCTAAATTTTACGTTTAGTGCCGAGGTCGTGCGATAAGGGGTACTTTGGAGCGCGCGACCACGCGTGAAGGCGCGCACGCGAGGAATTCAAACGCCGCGCGCTCGCGTCGATACTCGCGCGCACCGTTGACCAGCTGTGTCTACGCTCGTTTGCATCGCTATTCCAGATCAATGTTTAGGATGTGCTGTGCCGAGAGATTCGATAAATGTGCCAAGTTCAATCCGAATATTGGTTTTCTTTCCACGCCCACCCGTTCCGAAGAAGATACGCTCCCACAAAAATCAGTTGATGAAGTTTGATCATGCGAGAAAAGATCGATTCAAGCTGGTTTTTACTCTCAAGAATTCTTCAGAAGTTGTACAACAAGAAAGTTAAAGGATTCCATAAGCCGCAGAGAACAAGATGCGAATCGTGTTTTTAATCTTTTCAGAATTGCATAAGCAAAACGATGATGAAATGTATTTCAGCAGTTCCTCGGATTATCTTAGAAATGTTGGAGAGTGAGCGTTGGGATTACAAAGTTTTAGTACAAGAGTCCCCGTAGGACTTACATCTAGCGACGGATGCTTAACGTGAATAATCTGGATTGAAGTTTTTGATTTTATATCTTACTCTTACGCAAGCATTTAACGCATGAGCTACTTTCGATGATGTGGCAGAAGAACGACGATAAAGTAAAGATACTCTGAGTAATATTTATGTAAGAGCCGTGATGTGTTCAATCATGCACACAGCTATTAAATCGGTGGTTTTAAGTAATGCACCCTGACTTATATCTTTTTCAGGAAAGTACCTGGTGTTAAATTATTCGTGGAATACCAGCGTCATATTCTCAATAACGATGTTTCGACTATCACTAGTCATTTCAAAGCGCATTACTCGATCACTGTTGAATTTTTCATCTGATGAGATATTAAAATGCCGAGAAAGTTGGAAACCGATGAGGTTATCACAAAAACGGGTTTCAGACTTTCAGGTGACCTGTCTATCTCAACATGTGAGTTAAAATCGTCTTTGAGCGTATATTGAAGGCTTGCTTGCATTCGTATTGCTGCATCCATTGCACTCATGATTCAAGATGAAGTTTTAGACATTGTGCGACTAAAGCTACTTTTACTCCCGGCTAGGAACAGAAAATCGGTGCTCAGTTGCCCCAGTGCCAGAAAATAACCTCATATGAACCTCGCTCGACAGGTTCTTTTGAGGCGCAAGGGATATTCTTCCGTCGTTACATCCGGGAGTAATTAATTCCCGTGCCCCAAAATGTCCGGATCTCGCATTGGTGTATCTACTATAACTATCACTGAAGAGTGCGCTGGAACCGTGGAAAATTCACTATGCAACGATGATCTCGCGTTTGTCAAGCCATCTCCCGTTGATGAACATCTCCCCGAAGAAATTTAGAGTTACAATTTTGATACCTCACAACAACTGTTACTTGTATCAGTTCACCGCGTAAAGCATAGTTGCAGATAGTCAATTTCAGGAAATTGTTGAATTTTCTATTGAGTAACTCCATCGAACTTTTAG
The DNA here is from genome assembly GCA_030522705.1 of Eretmocerus eremicus. Lineage (NCBI taxonomy): Eukaryota > Metazoa > Arthropoda > Insecta > Hymenoptera > Aphelinidae > Eretmocerus > Eretmocerus eremicus. The sequence goes on along the minus strand of JAPYYZ010006915.1, from coordinate 13,460 downwards.
TTGCATTTAATTATTGCGGAAAGTTCTTTCTCGCCTACGCGCAATTTTGGTGAATTTCGACTCTTTTGAGCATCGCGCAATAGTGGGAGAGTCAAGCAAATCGGTCCGCGATGAACTCTGCAGTCAGCGCAAGGGCCGGGGCATGAGTGACTTGTCTGAGCGCTCGTCGTCTGGGGCATTGGGTGCCAAAAAATAACGCAGCCCTATTCGACTTTTGGACGCGTTTACATAGCAGTGGAGGCTGCCGACGAATCAGTTTCTCTCTCCCGTAGGCACTGGGAGGCCGCGTGGGTCGCTCAAAACTCCCCGGGGCAGATACTTACTACGTTTCGCACTTGTACGCGTTGTAACCAGCAAACACGCGTCGCGGTAAATTAATTGTGCTTTGCTCAGCGCGCAACTCCGTATACAGGTTCGAGCGAGCGACATATGTGTAGACGGTGCGCCTTTGAAGATGCATCTGATGATGATGTATACCGCGTTTTTGCAGAAACATCACAAGCTCGCGAAAATCCAACACCTCGTCGCTCCCGCAAGCGTGAATTACGCTCTTCGTGCTATAAAGTCAGCTCGCGTTGAGGTGTACGCGACAACTCGCTTCGCGATGTTGTGGCGAGACGCTCGCGAATCTGAACATACAAAATCCATTCCTCGAGCTTTCATTCATTGCGCTGATTGAGAGCGTGTGAGGACGAGATCTTGGACGAGATTCCTGGATCATCGCGGGACGTGAGTCGCATTAGATTTGCCGCGATCTGCTCGAAATACTGAGGTTCAGGAGATGAAACGTTACCTCGCCCCGAGGCTAATTGGTCCGATATCGCCACGAGATTTTGCGTGTACTCATTACATCCCTGTTGTCTCGCTGGAGCCAGCGTTTGTCGACGATAGCTACAAAGCGTGAAAAATTGAAAAAATGCGTCCCTGGAAATTCTCTTTATCGGTATTACATTGAAGGAAATATCCGAACGGGCCGCTCGCTCCGCGGGATAGAGTAAACGGCGATTAGTCGGCGCATAACGTTCCATCTAATTGCGAGATAAATATTCCACGGCACACAGAGAAGATCGGCCGAGTCGATACAGTGAATTACTCCCGATTCGAGCAATCATTTCAAGATTACGTGCGCGGAATCGTATTGAGCGGCGCTCCGCTTGCATAATACGATCGACTGCAGGTAGCCGGGGTGTACGGATCGCCTCTTTAGATACGGCCGCATTCAGACGCTTATCAAAGATAGGTTTGAGCTCTGGCTCGCGCGTCGTATGACTTAGCCGCGTGTACTCACACTTTGAAACGAATCAAAGTCGACTCGATCGACGCGCGCGTATATACGTATATTGTGATACACGTGTTGCGAAAAACTCCGTGCATTGAATCGCGAGCCGAGCTTTTCCGCACGCGAGCGAATCGCTTATTTTCACAGAGTTGCAGATCATGATGCTGTGGACGGCCCTGCAGATTTGCCACTGGTATTACGGGTAAGCGATAGCGTCTTGGGAAATTCCACCTTTCGGCTTAGGATCCAATAGTATGGCACGCGTATTGAGACGTTGCAAAACTTTTTCCCGGTCCACAGCACGCAACAGACTTGATGACGGGCCACATTTGTTGAACAGACTTCATTTTTGTCGTTGCCAATCTTGATAGACAAGATGCTTATAATATGAAAAGAGCGACTGAAAGTAGATCATCTCAGCGGCGAGGAGCCCAGCCTCGGATAATCGGAAACATGTAACGCGATGTCAATGTATTCAACAGGAATTGAGTTAGTTTCAATTATTAGGGCTTTCAACTCGTTAGGCATTTTTGCTCTGATACCTGCAATCACTAAAAGTGGCTGAAATGTGTAAATTCACCTGAATTAGATGAATGTTTAAATTTTGTAAAATAAAACGTTATGATGAAGATCTATTGTTATGATTCGTGTAATCATTGCGAATCGTGGTGAATCATTACCTGGGAAAAATCTAAGGGAGCAATTGTGATTTTGGGATAAACATTCGCGGTGACAGCGTACAGGAGAATGATCAATCACGTGCTCATGCCCTCATGCTGCACCCTCATGCTAGGTGGAAAACCTTATCATCTAACCTCTGAACATAAACGAAATGTTTTCACTCGTTTCTGCGATTAGTTAAATGGAAAACTCTACTAATTAGTGTAAATCATGATTGACTGATTCAACTATGAAGTGGTTCATCGTAAAGAGCATGCATGAGCAATATTTCAATGGCATTTCCTCCAAAGCAATGAACCAGGTTTCATAAAAATCAAAGCGGACGACAGGCGGAGATTTGATCAAATTTGATCAAATAAGCGTAACTTTTTTTATCCAACCGGGATCCAAAGATTGGATCAAATCTTGATGATTAGTTCAAACGATTTGGACTTGTTTCTGACCCAATTTAAGAAGTTTACATCATCGATATTTCTACTCTTCGGCATTATCGTCGATTAACTAAGGTACATGTACCTATTAAGACCATATGCTGAGATCTTGGATACACACTCTCCGTGGCTTGGCCGCACATCTTTTCCACGTTTTTTGTGTTGAGAAATGATGCACAACGTTATTTGGATATATGAAGAATGGTCTATGCTTTTCCTAGTTAGCTACAAGCCGATTTTTCAACTGTTTCCAAAAGACCATGTCATTTTACTCTTGTCAGTCAGTCAGAGTCACGCCAGAAAACGCGTTCTTTTTATTCCTTCATCTTCAAAATACTCTTTTTGTAATTGAAAAATGCAACGTGGGCTCAATTTTACAAGCAAATTGCCGGCAAAGTTGAGTGTACTCATTAAGGCTAACCCTTAGTTTTCTTACATCGGTATCAGAGTATCTATGTCAATCGGACTCAAATCATCTGATAAACTAATAAAAAATATGCAAAATGAACCAAGGTACGTCGAATTAGGACGTCTGGAGGCCGAGTTTGTTAGTGCAATTTTACGAGGATAAACGCCGTTTACAGACTTTCGTGCATATTACTCGTCACAAAATTCTCATTCGTAGATCTAGAATAGCTTGGCTCTATCGATGGTGAGAACTGAACGCAACTTAGCCCATTTTGAAGGAGTTGAAAGAAACTTCAAAATAAACTAAGGTAACGTTGAAAAATTTTGCGATGGTACCTACACAGTCAGAGGCTTCAGAAGCTTAGTGTGGCCTCAGGTAATGGATACACGTTGTTCATAGTGAATACTTCTGCCTAGATCTATCAAATACAAAAAGGGCTGCCCACTCAATTGTACTATTGAACTACCTCTTCGAAAAACTGGCTGAGATGCACGCTCATCATTCTGTTTGAGACTCACGGCGCTCGTTAGATATTGCTGAATGCTTCTGAGGACGCTGCAGCGAGACTAGCGCTGGGTATTCTTTAATTCTGTCAGTGACCCTCGACCCTCCTCGCATTACAGGCCACGAGACGCAGCTCAAGTACTTTTGCTATCCCGCGAGGAGCTGTTTGCTAACTCGAAGCCGGACTCGATATCTCTTGGGGAATATCACATTCCGTGGGACAATCGCGATATGCAAGGCGAGAGTGGCAAACCGCCCCCCGGCTCACGTGTCGCGGCGCCGCAGCCACTTTGCTATCGGCGAGGAAAATCGCAGCGAGCGAGGGCAGCTCGGCGCGCCCGACAACCCCCTCTTTATGGTCGCGCGAGCGCATTGGCCTCGCGACGCGACCCCGCTCGTGAAGCTGCGTTTGGGCGGATCGAAATTTCCCGGCTCTCTGAGGCGAACCCGAGGGGGCGGCGCGGCTTTCTGCACGACGGCCTCACGCCCCTTGCGATGGCGGCGCATGCATGTGAATTCTAGCGAGGCTCCAGCGATTGAGCCCCAAGCGTCGTTACGAGCTCTATGATATTTTTTGCAGAAAGGGCGAGGGTGGACTGAGGCACCTCAGAGCGAGCTGAAAATAGTGATTATACTGAGCTGATTTGATTGAACATGAAAAGATAATAGAAAAGAGGATTTCATGAGATCATACAAAGACAGTAAAAATTATATTTTCGAGGAAAAATGAGTCATGAATTAATGAAAGAATCGAGAACAATTGTGATGTGTGTGAGAAACAGAAAAAAATTAGAACGCGCGATTCCACATTATCATAATTCTTCGTTCAAGCGAAATATGTGATAGATCGATATATTTCTGAAGAACTAAAAAAAAACTTCATGAATAACTCAATTAATTTACGTTGCTCATGATATGATTTTGTTCGAGTCTCATCACATTTTTCCCAAAAATTTCCACTTCGTATATTGCTTAATCGTCAGATCTTCCACGAATCACCCGAGAAATCAGAAAAAACCGAGGCTCAGCCCAGGCTTGCGTGGACTTTACGGCTAAACGCTGTACAAGTCCGCGCAATTGGACAGCTTCGTGACCAATCAGGGCTCGTGTATCAAGATTTAGTTTGAGCTCAGCTGTTGCTCGAATCTCAGACGAACAGAAAGGCAAATTGTCCCCAACTCATTCGCGGAAGCCCATGAATTTCCACCTCGCTCCGAGACAAGGCGACGAAAGTGTGGTCAAATTGAATAATAAATTGGCACTGAATTATGGTCTCGCGAGTATTGTGCAGCCTGCAGCGCTGATCTTTGAGCGCACGATTTCAACCAGAACCGGACCATCAATTCAAAAAAAGAGTACACCAGCGCGCGGGACAGATGGCACGGGGGCGGCATAAATCAAGCGCCCACAACGAGGCACAATTTGTGCACTGTCTCGCGGCGCCAGAGCCCGCTCTCGTGCCTAGCTACTTTCCTATCTCCATCCGCCATGGCGCTCCAAAAGCGAGACACGAGCGTTGGCTCTTGGCTGCCGCGTGATATCCGGCGGGCGGCGAGCGACCCGCGCGCAAGCTCCGCGCGGCGCCAAATTCAAATGCGCCGGGGCGCGGGGTCGACCCGAGTACGCGCGTTCGGCAGCGACTCCGCGAGGGAAACTCTGCGCGACGAGAGCCGAGCTGCGCGGGACAAGTTCAAGTTTACATACGACACGTGTACAGGCGCCGCTATCCTCCTCACGAGCATCACGACTCGCGCCGCCGCATCCCGCGAGATATCGCTCTCTGCCTGGCTCTGCATAGCCAACGAGCAGTGGGAGGCGCGACGTAGACTCGCACTCCGCTATGCCTCTCGTGCAAGTCAAATGCTCGCGGGGCGCAGGTATACACGAGGTGCTGAAATATGATTTCGCTCGCGCGCCGCACTCCATGGAGCTGCTTTTCACTCGCGCTCGGTAGCTAGCGCGACTTAATGGGGCGCCCGGCGCCGAGCGGACGCCACCGCCGACGATTCGCGCATGAGCTCGTATAATAATATGATGCGCGCCACAATTTATGAGCTGAATATGATCGCACCCGGTGAATAATTGCCGCATTGTGCCTCAACGCGAGCGCAGCCGGCGCGCAAGCACACGTATATATATATGCGCGCGCGTAGGGATGAGGAACACGGACCGGTCGCAGCGTGGCTGCTGCGGGCGATTTTTGATTTCGCTGTCAGCGCAAGATCGAGGCTACGCCTCCAACTACTAGCTCGCGTTCTATACGGTAGGCCGAGATTTTTCCGTCGACGGAGCTTGAGAGGAGTGATCGTGGCGCCCGAGCAATCGTAGCTCGTTGTGTATAGAGGGCGAGTAGCTGCACGAGGAGGCAGTTTTAAATGTGGATATATAAAGTAGGGATGTCCGACACGTATCGATATTTTCAATCCGATATTTAGATATTTTGTATCCACAAGTCGGGCTTGCGTATCAGCCATCGATACAGTCAATGAGAAACATCCTTATACTGAAATAGAATGGATGGCGCAACAAATTCTAAATAAAGAAATGGTTGAAAAGTGGAAAAAAAATCAGGAAACTAGACTTTTAGCGATTACCACACTACTTGATCCAAGATTCAAGGAAGTACTCCTGAATTCTATGCCATGCTTCACTGCAATCAATGAAGTAGTAGCACAAATGATCCATGAACGAGACCGACAAGCAAATTTTGAGACTTGGGATTTCCGTAACGAGCCCAAACTTCTGGCGAATTCTGGTCATATCACCAAACATCCGTCAACGACCATAAGCTTAACAGGATTACAAGAGATAATGGGGGATTACCCAAGGATTTGCCTCTGTACCTTGCTCAACCTGTTATGCGTGTGATGAGTCTCGGAATTTATATTTTCATACGGCCAGAGTCGAGGTTAAAAAGTATTTAGTCATGAAATACGCAGCAGTTTTGTGGACTTTTGTTGCATCTGAAAGAATGTTTTTTAGAGCTGGAAATGCCCTCACTGAGGACAGAACTAGATTGCGATCAGAGCACGTCCAACCGCTACTTTTTCTAAATGCTGTTGACAAACAATACGATCTTCCTTTTGCATATAATGTATTTGTATCTGTCACTCATACATTTTCAAATTCGGTGTTTTTGTGCAGAAAATGTTGTATTAATGAATTATCTCATCAAACTAGATTATTAAGAGTCGGATCGCATAAGCCTGAATTGATCAATCTCAAGTGTGTATCTTAATCTCTGTGTGGCTAATGAAGATAAGTTAAGGAACATGTTGATTGTTCTCCCTTCATGATGAAAATAACAGATTTCATCGGAACTTATAGCGTATCGTGTATCGATACTTTCGGTCCCGATACATCAGTCACGTATCGTATCGGATCGTTTCGATGTATATCTGTCGTAGGCGTTTAGAAAAATCAGGCGTCAAGCTTAAAGCCTAGGCGTTAAGGTTAACGCCGGCGTATAAATGAATCGGCGCCAAAACCATGCTCTCTAGCTCATTCGCCTAGGTGTTAAGCTTATAATGTCGGGCATTAATAAGCTTAACGCCGGACGGAGCCCCGGCGTTTAGAAAAGTCGTGCTCGCGCAGTTGTTTTTTTGACTTACCGTATCAAATCTGATGATTCGAACTAGACCTGTATTGGAATGAAGGTTTGGAAGATCAGATTCAAACATATTCATCCTTCCATAGAGGGTGTCAACATCATTCAGCACATTGTTGTTCGTCATAGAGAATATACGTCAAGACTAATGAAAATATAAATTGATGACAAAACTCCTCACTCATTACAGCACGATTTTGAATGATGGCATCGAGAACCACACTTTATGTGAGCTTTAAAATAAGCACAACATTTCGCAGAGCACTGATCTCGCGAGGCCTTGCAGCTGCATTTCTTCATGCTCACGCCTCTGCAACTAGATTGGGATAATGCAGCTTCTCTCAAGCTGATTTGGCAATCGTTGCCACATCCTGTGGCTTCATAAACTCTGCTCCTGATTTATGCAGCTCTGTCCGTGGATATCAATCTTTGAGTACTTCATCAGGAGTTCCAACTTGGTAAGCATCTCGAGCTTGCATAATGGCACCAGATATTTGATTGAAATCCAATGGTCGATGAACGATTCCCAAATCAGCTTGAGAGAAGCCGCATCATCCCAATCTAGTTGCAGAGGTTTGGTCATCAATTTATATTTTCATTACTCTTGACGTATATTCTCTATGACGAACAACAATGTGCTGAATGATGTTGACACTCTCTATGGGAGAATGGATATGTTTGAATCTGATCTTCCAAACCTTCATTCCAATACAGGTCTAGTTCGAATCATCAGATTTGATACGGCAAGTCAAAAAAACAACTGCGCGAGCACGACTTTTCTAAACGCCGGGGCTCCGTCCGGCGTTAAGCTTATTAATGCCCGACATTGAGCTTAACACCTAGGCGAATGAGCTAGAGAGCATGGTTTTGGCGCCGATTCATTTATACGCCGGCGTTAAACTTAACGCTTAGGCTTCAAGCTTAACGCCTGATTTTTCTAGACGCCTACGACATATTGATACGTTCTATCGATACTTTATCGTGTATCGGACATCTCTAATATAGAGAGGAAGTGCAGCTGCAGAGCTACTTGAGAGGAGCGTTGGGCGATGGATGCTTGCACGCGCGAGAAACGGTGACAATCTGCGGATCATGGACACGTCTTTCCAATTGGCATAGGAAATCGAAAAATTGGCCCTCGTTGTATATGACAATGAACACGAAGAGGACGATGAGCTTGCACTATTATACACGATATAGAAAGGATGGAGCATATCATTATAACTCTCTGTGGTCGGGTGAAAAGTTCGGAAGGGAAGATTGCGCAGTCGCTGAAAAAGAGCGACAGAGAGAATATGTTTATCGGCTCGAGGTCATGACTGCTGTGCAGAACAGCCGCGGGATCATGACGAGCCCGGAGAGCGAGAGATTGAATATATTCGATCTCGTGCCGTTGAAAAAATTGACCCGCAGACCGAGAGCCATGACAAGTCAGAGAAAGTTGTCCCGCGACATGGTGGCATCATTCGCTTGTGGTATAGATAGTCGAGAGCGAGAGTATCTCTTATTTTGCGGGTCATGAAACATTTATAAACTGTCGAGTGAGATGTCTAATTAGGAAACAATCGTGCAGAGAAAGGACACGCGATATACCTAAGACCCATAGCAAATGTTTTCTCGTGCTAATAAATTCTGATAAAAAATTGTGCACACTGACTAGCCGAAAGGAAGCGCTCGAATATTCAGTCCAAACAAAGAGAATTGGACGAGAAAAATATTCCAACTATATTATTTTGCCAATAAATCGTTATCCTTGCTCATGCATTACTTCAATAACTTTTGTCAGCTTTAGGTAGAGTTTATCAAAAAACAAGGGAACATTATCTCCCGCGGGAGTCATGGAATATTGATCATTCTTGCGCGTGGTTCCTCGATCTTGAGAATTGAAAAACCAGTGATCATACTCCTAAAACGAGAATTATAGAGATCAATCCGAATGTTGAGATGGGATCGGACTATTTATCTCATCGCAAAGTGTGTTTCTTGATTTTTGTATTTTTAGGAACTTGCGAAGTGTTTAGTCTGTAAAAAGTCCTCTGACGTTAATAATCTGCACATTTATAACTCGAGATCGGCCCAAATTAATACGCACCACAGGATTGAGAAAAAAACTAAGCAAATGTGACTTTTGAAAAAAATTGAAAGAGCAATAATCAATCATCTCTGTGTTCTTCGCAAGGTTCTCACTCGACATGGCTACGCAAAAATCTCTCAATGAATCAACTAACCAACTGCGGAACCTGCCAGAATAGTTGCAGATGGCATATCATGCAAAGGGAGTAGCAAGAGAATCTAATTCCAGTCATTATTCAGGTGCATCTTTATATCACAAGTAAATTTATTGATAGAAGCTCAACCATTGGTCCTACGAATCTGCACAAAATTTACGCCTCATCCGAGTCGCTAGCAAAAACATGCAGTATGAGTACGTATGCTCATAGCCGATAAGGGCATACATTGGTCGTTATGATGGACGAGGCCGTGCAAGGGTGCGCCCTTCGGTTACGTATTCAACGCAGCTACTTGCAGGCGCGCAGCGGAGGGACGCGTGGATTTCGCTGTGACATCTCGTTGCGAGCGCAGAGCCCGCCCTCGCCCTCTGTTACGTATTCGTGATTTGCCGATGTATGCATGAATTCTCAGATCGCGACCGAGTCAGAGAGCAGTAGCTGGCTGATAAATATTGAAGAATGAAGCGAAGCACGAGTTGCTGCGCTGTCGCGACGCGAGAGAGCTAGGGCTGCGAGGCGCGCCCGGAGATTGAGAGAGAATGCGAAGCAAAAAGAGAGCAAGAGGGGAGGATAGTTATGCGCGGGACGGCCACAGCCGATGATAATCGGCATCAATATTTCGCCGAGCGTTGCACTGTACTCGCACCAGTGTACTTATACATGTATGCGCGAGCGAGCGGCGGCCAGATGAATTTCTGGAATGCAGATCGGGCGATTTTTCCAGCAACTCCTCGAGCCCTACATATATACGCGCCCCGAGACCCCATAGACAATATATTCTGCCTCTCCCGACGACAACGACGACGACGCGAGAGCAAGACCAATGGACTCGATCAACAAGAGGGGCCCTCGTAGGCGTAACTGTTGCCTCTCGCGAGCTACCGAGCCGTCGTCGCTTTTTTTTGCGACGCGAACGACGTAGGCGCGTCCGCGTCTCGATTTACGCGCACGAGTTACGGGCCGCGCGCGAATTTTGCGTCCCGAGACTCCCGAGGCAAATTTGCTCCGAGCCAATCCAATCTTTGCGAAGAACGCCCGAGAAAAAGAGAGAGAAAGAGAGAGAGAGACGCTCGACTGCGCTCCGCGACAATAGAATAAAAAGGAAAAGAAGACCATTCGCCGTTTGGTTGACGAAACCCTCGAGGGTTTCCCATTCTCGAAGAAGCAGAAAGCTATCAGGCCCAGAACGAAGCGGCCACAGTAAAGAGTGTGCTCTCTCTGTGCCGAACGTCATTTTCGGCCATGAATTTTAAAAAGATACTTAGACTTTGTTGTGCGAGGTAATGCGCTTTGCGAGACGGGATGCGTTTTCGGATGATTCTTTTGCGGGCGACAAGGGCGCGCATAATTCATGCTCAACTTTTGCCCATATCCATAAATCAGTAGGGCGACTTTAAGTAATCTCTAAGTGACTCGGCAAATTACGGCCTCTTGCACGTTATTCCGGCCACCCCAATCCTTTGCGGATGTCCCCCTTTCCCAAACAACGGAGACAAAAATTTATGGTATCTCCTTTGAAGCGGTGCCCCTAATATTTGCATCTAATCTTTGTATTCTCGAATCCGTTCGATCTCAGGCAAACGTGCGAGCTACTTCCGAGAATTGAGAGCGTTTAAATCCACTCTTGTGACTGTTTTGCGTATTGTCGCCAAATCTGGATGATGTGAAATCAAAATATACGCGATGCGCAATGTGTAAGCATGCAATGTTCTATGCAATTTGGAGCTAATGAGATATGATCCATTAATTTTCTACAATTTTTATTTCCATTTCCTAAAAGTGCGAGTCTCGAAAAATAGTAGATTCTAGTAATTGAACCAAATGATTACTTCCTAAATATCATCGAGTCCGGCAAAATTTAAAAAAGAATCACCATTCTGAGACACGTAATGATGATTACAATGGGTGACTAATAGAAACTGTTTTGATTACATTGTTAAATTCAAAGTCCCACAAGTGGTTTCCCTTCATCAGTTTCAATTATTGGGCGATCAAAAGTAAATTACTATCTTATTAGAATTTCATTATTTGTACGCGAGAAGAGCGTTACAACTTGGGAATTTGTTTCGTCCTTGGAATGGGTAGCCTTGAACTTTTCCTGAGTGACGCGCTGGGCTATTTACGTATCGTTGAAAATCTCATAACCCGTGGTCACGTGTTTTTTGTTAAAATGCTAAAATGCTAAGGGGAACTGAAAGTCAACTATCTGTTCCACCACCGTGAAAAGATTCTTGAAATAAAAGTACACTGCAATTTACAGCGTCCATAAATTTCAGCTTCGGCTCATAATATTCATGTTAGCCTCCTGAAATTATGAGACTTGTGAGCGACTTGAAGGAGTCTAGTTTCTTTCAATTCTTTTAATGTAACTTGTGAAATCTTGAATTGTTGACAAAGCGTTGACGTGAAGATGCTCATGATCGTTATTTTTGGTTTTACTTCAATTTTTTTTTCATGTATACTTACTGGTCCCAGAAGGATGGAACAGACCGACAGCAAATGAATTGTACTCACCTGTAACAAAAAAGAATTCGTTTCATGATTCAGTATTCTTGATGCTTTGACGTAAATATTTAGTTTTGAATGAATCAATCTACTCAAGAGGAGATTTCATTCATGCATTCATACATTCTGTCAACATGAATCAGCGAACATAAATGAATATTAGCTGGTGACCAGCTACTATGGTTGGTATTCAGCTTATTTTCGCGAAAAATGTTGAATTTCAGCTAGAAATTCAACATTTTTCATATTAGCTGGCTCGGGGCCAGAGAGCACATTTGCGCTCTCATTGAGTGCAGATATAATGATACTCGGGGCACAAGGGTATAGAACGAGCTATCGACTCTTGTTTCTGCATCTTGAGTGATTTTTTCAGGCTCGAGTCGGAAGCGAGGACTTGATACAGAACGGGGGAGCAAAAATTATTATACCCTTCTTGCGAACACTACTTTTCGATCGTGTATGCGCAAGAGCACTTTTACACGTGGAATTTGGGCTTTCATGATCCGCAGCAAAGGGGGTCGCGTGGTTCCGGATCGAGCGTTCGGGAGCCGCTATTACTGCGAGGATCGCTACCGCGTCGGGGATATCTCATATGAAAGTCAAAGTTTGCGCGCGGGATGAAGTCGCGGGGCTCGCGCACGTTGGAAAGTTCCTCTCGATGCAAATGCGCCCCGTGATAAGAGCCGTGAAAGTAAAGCGCGGCCGCGTGCGCATTGTTGACATCCGCCAAGTCGTGCCTCCTTATTTTGACCCCGCGTCGTTTGCCTGCGCGCGACTCTGCTCTGGGCGCATACATTGCATGCGCAACGACGATTGCACGATCTCTTTTCACCCGCGATACTGCCACGCCGCCGCGCCGTCGCTCGTGCTCCCGCTTTTTCTCCCCGCAGCCGCTTTTGAAGAGCAACAATGATACCCACTTCCCATACGGACTTGCTATATTATACGATATTTTATTATACCCCGTGTGTCGACACTTTTATATATTCGCGTCCGTACCAGCAGAGCGAGCATGTCGCGTTGTCGAACGAGGTCACAGAGCTTGATCCCCGAGCTTGATAAGGCGTTTTCTTTCGAACTTGCATTCAAACTTTCAACCTCTTGCTTTGCATACAAAGACGCGGACCCGAATATTGTGTCTTTTCGGTTTCATTTTCTGGAAGTGCGTTTACGCAATTTCATTGAAATTCGATTCGGTTAACTTTCGTAGTACTTGTGATACCGCATGCGGTGCCCCAATCTCCAGTAATACTTCCATAGAATGATTTCCTGAGAAGCTGCTTCTATTTTTTAATGGATGGATAATAATACGCCACTTGTGTGATATAAATTTCAGTAATTTACACCATCTGCAAACTGAGAAAAAATTTAAGAAATTTTGTATTTCAACGGCGCTCGTGAAATACGCTGCCTGGAAACGATGAAAAGATTGATTAAAAATGTATGTCTCAAGTATCTTCTATCAATTTTCTTGAAAATGTATCATGCTACAGAGTGCAGTTGGTTAAGTACACTGTGAGAAGGTGGCTGAAAATTCAACGAGAAGTGTCAATCATCTGGTTAAAAATTCTACCAACTAGTTGAAGTTTTACGGTCAACCACTAGTTGAAATTTCAATTACGTGGGTGACATTTCACTTCGGTGTTTGAATACTTATCGAGGACGAGAAAAGTGAAACTCGCGTAGCCCTCAAAGTGCACCCAAGGCGGATATATGCAACCACTGGTTGAAAATTGTACCAGTACTTGACAAAAAATTCAACCAGTAGTTGACAAAGAAACTCCAACCAGTGGTTGACAAAAAATTTTTTTTC
>JAPYYZ010006913.1:0-12273 GCA_030522705.1 Eretmocerus eremicus | reverse complement strand
TGACACCCTCCCGGCCCCAGTCACGCGCCGGCCGGAGCGCGCAGTCGGCACAGGCGCAAATCCGGTGGCCACGGCAGCCATAATGCCCAGGGGGTCGAGTAAGGCCTGGGAGTCGTGGTAGGGCTCTTCGAGAGTCCGCCACGCATCCCTAGACCTGCTCGACACCTCGCCGATTCGGGGCGGATAAACCCCGACTCGTCGGTCGGAGGCTGGCCGTGGGTGGAAGCAGGCCCACCGCCCCCCACCGAGGGGTGGACCAACTCGGGTGCCACCGGTTTGTCTGCTTCGGTAGTCGGCTGTTAATGGAGCGGATCATTGCGGGATGATGCTTGCAACTCATCATCCCGCAATGATTGCGGGCGGGACTGGTCCCCAGTCCTGATCCCAGCTCAGCCGACGCGCTGGCAGGGCGTATCCCTGCCCCACGCCCCATGAGGGGCCGTCCGGATAGAGCCACAAGGCATGTACTGGATGTCAAACCAATCGAATTCAGCCTGATCCAGTTATGATATCCGCATATGGGCGGTATTCCAGGCATTGAATCGAATATTCCATCAATCCCATGGAGAATCAGTCTCCGGCCCTACTGAAGTCTACAGCATGCGAAGACCTATACTGTAATATTTTATCCATCCCGACATCACGTAGTTTTTCGTTTCCTTTTTCAAGGTGATTCAGGAAAGGCCGAGTCCGCAGACCGGACGACAGGCTGCCTCAGGAGCGTGAAAGAGCTTCTGAGACAAGCCTCTCATGACGGGGTAAGCCCAAGGGTCAGTCCGGGTAGCGGAAGAATCCGTCGTTCGGCTCGAATCAACTCCCGACCATCCCCAGGGACCCTCACCATCTAAGTTCCCTTGGCCTTGTACCCGTTAACAGGGGGAGGCAGAAGTTAACTCTATCAACTTACCTATCCATGCCCGGGACTGGGCGGCCGGAACTCGAACCCGGGCCTCCCGCGTGGGAGACTAGGACCTTATCCACTAGGCCACGGCGGCCTCTGTCAGATTATCGAAGTAAAAAAAAAACAGTCAGAAAAAAGGAGCCTAATTACGTCACGCTCCGATGTATACAAGGCAATGTTTTCGCTAGCGGAAGGCTTCCGCTGGTGAAACCATCCATATCTTCGATGGACGATGGTCGATCATGATTTCAAGGTTAGATCCTCAGAGTAAAAAAAAAGTAAGAAAAAATGAGCGTAGTTACGTTCCGCTCCGATTCATACAAGACAATGTTTTCGCTCGCGGAAGGCTTCCGCTAGCGAAAATTTTTATTACTCGGCCGCATGAGTGGTAAAAAATTTCTCATCCTGGTAATAAATCAGTAAGAAAAAAGGTAGGAAGAAGTGAGCTAGGTCTGATGCGATTCTGCGACTCATCCTTCGCTCGCTTCAGGGACCCGTTATCGATGCCGCGAGATCAATATGGGGCTCAAATAGACAAAAAATTTCGTTGCCCCTATGAAGGACCATGATACATAGCGCAACTTTTCCTCTTCATCCACTAGAACCAAACGCCTCTGGGAATTCTACCCCACGATGCTCGGATACCCAACTATGTCCCAAACAATCGCTGGGGAGGGGAGGGAATTAATCTGGAACACCCTGTATATCTCGCCATTCCAGAATCATCCTGGATGTTAACATATCACGAGGAACTTTGGGGTTCTTACCATCCCTATCTCTGCACCTATGCGTCTGATTCGCTGATCCATGCAGAAAATCCTTCAAAATATCTTCGAAAGCCTACACAAGATTTTGAAACGGAAATATCCAAATTTTTGGGAGGAGTATCATTTTTAGTGGCATCGACCCGGGATCTGTGACGCAAGAGAGTGGTTATGTATGT
This sequence comes from Eretmocerus eremicus, assembly GCA_030522705.1. Taxonomy (NCBI): domain Eukaryota; kingdom Metazoa; phylum Arthropoda; class Insecta; order Hymenoptera; family Aphelinidae; genus Eretmocerus; species Eretmocerus eremicus. Next base: position 10,429 of record JAPYYZ010006913.1, on the reverse strand, counting down.
CATAACCTCTCAGAACTCCAGCCCACGTGCTTTGAATGATCTTATATCATTTCCCGCGGAATATGTTGACATCCGGGATGATTCTAATAAGGCAATATATATAGGGAGTTTCAGATTTGATTCCCTCCCCTCCCCGCCGATTGTTAGGGGCATAGTTGAGTATTTGAGCATTGTAGGTTAATATTTCTCAAGGCGTTTGGTTCTAGTGGATAGAGAGAAAAAGTTGCGCTACGCATCATGGTTCTCCATGCCGTGGTTAGTATACACTTGAATAATTCTTCTTTCTTCCTCGCGAAATCATACTCTTCAAGAGCGTACTCAAGATAGATTTCAGAGTAAAGTAATGTACGTGTATTCAAGTCCACTCACATTGTTAAAGCGACGATTTCCATTACTCTATCTCTTCTCCAAGGAATAATCCAACTTTACATCTCTACTTCGGAGAACATCGAGAATTCCGATCCGTCCATACTTCGTAGATGTACTCTTCAGTGCCATTGATCGATTCTAAAGGAGACCTGTTCCACAATTAGAATGAAATCTCATGCAAATGAGGATGCGAAGACATCCGATGTATCACAAGCAAGTCCACTATGAGTGCGTCCACATCATGTCGACCATCGGGTGAAATCGTTCCTTCGACTTTGTTTGGACCAAACTCTTTCCTCACCAGCGGATGCTGGAAAATGAATATTCCCAAATTTTTCAGGGGCAAAGAAATTTTTTGTCTATTTGAGCCCCAGATTGACCTCGCGGCATCGATAGCGAAGTGCAAGTACAATTGTGGAGTGAGAAGAACTATTGTTGGGACTGGACTTAGGTAGCGAAACTTTTCGACTCTCGTAAAAGATTGATTCTTGGAAAGTCCTTACTAGCTGCGAAAAGAAGGAAGATAAGATTCATAGTGTGCGTCTAACAAAATTTGCAGCTCAGAACAGAATGGAACTGGGTTTCCTTCTGAGTAGAGGGTCTACTAGAAGTCTAGGAATGTTTTGGATTCCGGAAAATGGATTCACAACGACTCACACACATAAATATACATACTGGAGTATTCCATCAAGATCTTACACGTTTGCTGGACATCATAATTGAAAGCCGTAGGAGACTGATGTCCAATGATTTGAGGAATTGAATGAACTGAGCTGAGATTACTTGCCCAAAGGAAATATGCTGGGACTTATGACAACTTGAGGGCCGTTGTATAGGACTCAAATGAGATGGATCAGCAGATATTTCACGATGGCATCAATTACAGGATCTTCTGATCTAAGATGTCAAAAAAAAAAATTTTTCAAATGTAATTTTGAGATACATCACTTTTGATATTTGATTGTTGATTTTGGAGGTTAGTTGACCAAATTCCGCAAAATGGACCTCGTCATCAAAAAGCTGAGAAAAAACTACGTCGGAAATGACTTTGCCAATATTTATTCACGTTGGTTATGAAGATAGATCACTCAAAAGTCGTTGTTTTGACGCTCAAAAATGGCCCTTGGCGAGTTGGCGCGATTTGCCCCATATGTATATGGTGAAGCGTGCGCCTAGCGCCGAGGCTCGCAACGGTCTGCTCTCTCAATGTATCATTCACAACATATAGCGCGTGGTGGCAGCACCTACTAGCGCTCATATGTTACAATAATCCTCTTTCAACATCCCGAATCGAAAAAAAATGCTTTGGGAATTTTTAAAAAATAGGTGCAGAAAAGTTCTAAATTTGACGTGGAACCCCTCAATTAATGGATTGGAGCGGCGGAGTCAGCTAGTCAAGCTGATGAGGCGTGCTTGTCTCCAACTGAAGGGACGGGTTCCGGAACATCTTGACCAACTACACAAATTTCTCTATGGAGATGGACTTTGATTGAGATGGTCCTAATTGTCATCAGATGGTTCCAGAGGCGGATTCAGAGATCAATTTTGAAAGAGGCGTTCATCGTTTGGGGGGGGGGGGGGGGGGGGGGGGGCGATTCCGGTGCGAAAGGGTCGATTTCCCCGGTATTTTGTCCCGCGCACTTGCGCACTCAAGTCTATGCAAGGTTTCGGGTCCTAGGAGGGAGGAAGGGGGAGGGGGTTGCCCCTACCGACCCCTGGCCGATCCTATCGGTGAGCTTAGAACTGTCAGGGGTCTCAATGAGACCAGCCAAATAGGTCACAGAGTTATGCAAACTATGCCATCCGTTTCCAAGCCATCCACTCCGTGCTACAAAAAAAATACGATCCAAGCGCCGGAAACAGTATATATACAGCTCGCTCGATCGAGCGCGCGTTCACTCCTCCAGATTAATTCATTCAAGTTCAGTTCAGTCCATTCCGAGTTCATCCTGCTTACGCATGACTGTGATATGGGAATCGAAGATAAATCACGATATTGGAAGGTACATTGAAAAGGTCACTGGGAAACAAAAGAAACGCCGTTTGCATCACGCCGATCGTCCTAGGAACGCCACAGCAGAAATTTTGCAAGGAAGCATGATCTCAACTCCACTGAGCGACATGCAGGAGACGGATAGATTGAGGAATTGGTCTTGGTTCTGACATGGAATTCGGCAAAGAATTAAAATGTCTCTGGCCCTGGTTATGCATCGGTTGGCGATGCTGATGAGGCGTTCCATTACGAGTACCGGTGAGCACAACTCGAGTCTCGGCGATCGAGCACATGGTGAGTACATCGCGAGCGCAGTAACATGATACGGGGAGTGGTGCGGCGGGATCAAGCCCAGTGACTTTGATATGTGGCACCGCGTATCGATGTGAGGAATAGAAGATCAGGCGTGAGATTCAACCAACATTCAACGAGCAAATAAAGGCTTACCTAAAGGAGATATTTTGACATCTGGGATAGTGATCCTTGATTGCTTGGCGATTCCGTCACTCACGATGGATCCATCCATCGTTGCACAAACGAAACGTAGGGAGGTGGTGTTGGATGATCGTACGTTAGCCGAAACCAATGGGGCACAGGATTCAGTTGTTGGACCGAGAAAATGAATTCCATCGGCACTCACATCTGGATTCGAAGATTTGTTCAGGGAGATGAGTTGACTACTCGTTGGACGAGGTAATAGTGTTGGTCGATAGTGTTCATACGTAGATAATGCTGAGCATCTGAATGAATCAGGAATAGTACTGGGGATATGCAACTTCCCAAGAATTTCTGATCCTGAATATACTGCAATATTCCAATCTACGTCCAATATCAAGATCATCTTGAGTGCCTGGAGAAATATTGGAAGAATGTATGACATCCAAGGAGGATCAAGAATGCGGAGAGTTTCGTCTGTGTGATCTCACAGATGTTTATTTCGCTGAGATGAATGGTTTCATCCGAGGACGGCAAGTTTGAAGAAGATCATCGTTGACGAGATGAAAGTACTGGTGTCCATAGGATTGGAGGATGGAGAGGACCTTATTGTCAAGGATAGTCATTCACCTCAGACGAGACGATTACAATACGATATCGATCGCTCACAGGAAGGAATGAGTACGTGAGTGACTTCCGAAACTCCAAAACTCGAGTTGAAATGAGAATATCTTGATTCCAGGTGATAGCAGGGGTACGTTTGATTCGAAAATGAGATAGGATTTCACAATTCCAATCTCTACTGACGTGGATTTAAACAATTTATTCAACTGTGCTGTATCAGGTGAGATTGGAAGTTTATTTGGCTTAGCTGAATGGCTATTATAATCAATAATTTCTATCATCTGTTCGTCTAATATCATAGAAAAATGCCATTGCCCATTCTTGAGGCAAGTGATACGTCCTAATAATTTTTCACAAATATTGTTGTATACAGCCAACCCCTCGTGAATTTTATTTGACATCTGTTGAGTGATGAGAATGTAGTTTTGTTTCAAATCATTGTTGGAATAATCCGTTAAATTTCTGAGTTCTATGGATAATCTCTCTGTTTCGTCATGGTTCGCGGAGTTTTTCTATGTAGTTCCCGAGATGACAATTCGAGATTATTGTTCTATGATTATCTGAGTATAGGAAATTTCTTCTCGATTCATACATTTCTTCGACTTCTGATGAATAGTTGGTTCTCTTCCCAATTGACATGTTGTTTGAAATTTCCTTTAAAATTGGATAGATATTACGCATTAACCCATTGTTCATTCCTATCTTCGGAGTCAACTCTTCCACCTTATTCATATCATAGACACACGCTCGAACGCTGCCGCGACATTTGTCAACGATGAGATCAAGTGTGATGTTATATAAAATTACAGCCTCTTGCATATTCCTTAGGTTTATAACTATAGCTATTTTCCAGTTGTTCTCGAAAAATCGGAGGTCATGGAGCCATCGATAGTATGTACCCGGGCTATGGTTGAGGCAATGTAACTTATATTCTGATTCGCATTCAATCATCCGAACTACTGCGACTGTTAACAGAATAGCGACAGTGATTTTCATCTCTGTCTCTCTGTATGAGTCGCAGTCAGAGATAGAGACCAGAGTTCTTAGTGATCGTTGTTCTCAATTTCAGTCAAGGAAATACTCAATCTTTCAATGACAGGTTCAGGTGGAATTGTTCTAAATGCTGAGAGTGATCCTGTTTCTCTTTTGTCATATTCTTCTCTCAATTTCAAACGATCACGAGAATTCTGACATATATCGCTGTGCCAAAGAGGGAATTTCTGTGCCAGATCAACAATGTTGGAATTCAAGATGATTATTCTGTTTTTCATCGAAGTAGCAATCAAATGTTTCGATTGGATCAGTAGGTCGTGATTAGGAAGACTCTAAGATATTCTCTCTTCACGTGCTTGGAGCAACTCATGACTGTAGTCCCAATGATAGTTATCGGACTCGGGCTCAGAATGGAGTAAACTTTCATTTATATCCAAAACAAAACTTCCCAAGTTTTCTAATCTTACCATTCCTTTTGCAATTGATTGGCACTGAGGTGAAAGCACGGGACAAAGGTAGAAGAATGGTATTATATAGTCTGTGTTTGGGTACAAACTGACACCATTTTTGAGCAGAGTCTTGGAATGTTTATGATTTTCTCGATTGTAAGCTATGTGAATACATGAATTATTTTCGTTCCGCAATTCATGAGTTCGAGTACCGTTATTGATCAAAAACTGAGTCATAGAATGATGTTGATATTCTGAGGATAACATTAAAGGTGTTCCACTCAAATAATTCCTGAAATTGACATTGGCCCCTCCTTTCACCAGTAACTTGGGTAGTTTTCTCCTCCCTGTCACTATGGACATGTGAAGCGGTGAGTTTCGAGAATTGTCCATGGAATTCACATGAAGTCCGAGGTTAGCAAGATTTTGAAGCACATTCATCTTCACCCAACAAGCTTCTTAAGGCGAGGCCGTACACCGGGGCCATATTGGAAAAAACCTGATGCATTGTAGGTGGCGCCACTGCAATTACCGACCGTCGCTAAATAGCGAGACGACAGGTGGCGCCACCATGACAGTTTGAACAAAACAAGGTGTCTAACCCAAGGTATCATTTCTATGCTTTGTGGATGTTTATATGCAACATTATTCATATGATGGGGGTTTTTTTTCCGAATACCGGGGAGGATCACAGGCGAAACTCGCTGCTCGACCGTCGGGGCAAAGCACACAAAACTGACAAAAATCCCTGTCGCTTTATTCTGGAGTCTCGGACCAATCCGAAACGGGCTAGTAAATGATCTCTGACATCGCAGGGATCATCTGTATTTTTTTCCAAATGAGAGAGGATTTTCTTCAATTACCAGGTAGGATCGCGGGCGAGACTCGCTCCTCGACCCTCGGAGTGAGGAGTACAAAACCTTCAAGAATCACTCTCGTTCTTTTCTAGAGTCTCGGATCCGTCCCAAAACTGCTAGAAAGTGATCCTACAAGTCTCAGGGATCATCTCAATCATTTCCAAGATTTTAGAGGATTTTTTCCCGATTTCCAGGCCGGATCGCGAGCGAGACTCGCTTCTCGACCCTCGGGCGGAGGAGTACAAAACCGACAAAAATCACTCTTATTTTTCTCTAGGGTATCGGATCCGTCCCAAAATTGTTTGTTAATGATCTGTCTGGAATTCAACTGCTCCCATATTGCATGTCCCCGGGCTCATAACAGGTGTGGGAGTGTTGCAACCTTCATCACTATTGAAGCCACATCACTTCCGATTTTGAATCACGCGCGCGTGCCACTGATGCTGCCGAGCGAGATTCTCAGAGTGGCGCCATCTTTCGGACTGCGAGCGCCGGGCAAAGATCCGACCAGCTTGCGCTCCGCGGGCCGGCAGGTTAGACTACCGCGTTTGCGTTTCAGAGATTTCGAGATTTTTATTGTGAGCAGCGGGGTGCGGGTGTGCTCAACGTTATCACTATATCCAGGAGAATTGCGCTATGAAGAGACATCCGGGCTAATCCATCGACCAGAGGCACAGCGATTGATTGTGTGCACGTCGGCTCATGCGTCCACCTCCATGCAAGCAGACGACGAATTGGTCGAGTTCTTCAATAACAAGTTTCCCGTATCCTCTCCGTGATGTCTCTTCGTAGCGCAATTCTTTGATGCATTCTTTGAATGCATATCAAGTTTGAAGTCAATCCGTTTTGTCAATCTTGAGATATCCTTGAAACGGAGAAGTCACTAGATTACGTGGTGAAACAGAGCTGTACGGCCTCGCCTTTAGTGTGAAAAGCGGATTAGAATGTAGTTTGGAAAAGAGATTTTTACGTACCATAAGCTACATGTAAGGAACGGTGTTAACTTTGGGTATATAATTCAGAAAGCAAACAGCTTGGAGAATCATTTTAGTTATAGTTTCCAACACGTCCGAGTGGAATCAGCTGAACCAATCGAAGGGAATCCCGGAGACCATACCGCTCAAGAATCTTCGTCAGGACACCTGGTATCAACTAAAATCATGTATCTTCATCAATTCAAAATTTGGACGTAAATTGAGACCTAGACTAGGAGATCCTACAAGCGGACAAGAGTATTTCATTTCTGCTCCGAAAGGAGTTTCTTCTCAATAATCCAAGAACGAAGGATATTATACCGGAGAATTAAATTTAGGGAAGACTCAATTAAAATACAACCCTATTGCAGAATATGACTCGGTAGAATTTCAAGACCAAGAATAGAAAATGGAAGAAGTACGCTCCTCAGAAGAGGTTTCACAGGAGGTCATATCTGTGGAAGCAGAAGAGAATTCTGTAGAATCGTGCGATATCCCGAATAATCAAGAGGAACAAGCAATTACAGTCGACGATGACGAAATCCAATCCCCAACAGAACTGATTATCATTGAAGATGAAAGTCCGGCGGAAATCGCTTCAACGTCGGGATTGGAGACGAGGGAGGGAAAAATGACCGATTATGAGATGGAGGACTATGCTTCAATGTCTTCCGAAGAAGAGGGATTTGATAGACAGCCACCAAGGAAAGTATCTTGCAAGCTCTACAAAGGAGTGACATTGAGTATTGCGTAAGTATTATGAATTCCGAGAATGGAATTCAAATGAGCTGATTGATCAGAATCTATAATTGAAGGAATATATATTCATGTTCACAGTGGAGAAGAAGGGAAGCCGGTTGAAAAATATCTCATGCTGTGTGAGCAGATATACGAGATAAAGTTGAAAGTTTCAACGATCGAGAGGCAGTACTCCCGAATCGAAATATCAAGCGATGGAAAGATCTCAGAAATCAGGATGGATCAATGGCGGGCAATCGTGAGTTCATATGCAGAGATTAGATCTGAGGAGAAGCAGAATAAGATCTCAAGAGAATACAAAACGAGCAGTGGGAACCGAAAAATTACTATCACATATGAATTTATAATTCATGATACCATTATGATACTCAATGTAGATGATATTCAGATGTATTTTACGAAATCAAATTTCGATAGTTCGTTATTGAATCAATATTATGATGAATTATTCCATCAAGATTGGGGAAGAAATGTGGATTTGAATGAACAATTCATGAGGATGATTGTAGCAAGAATTGTCGAAGAAAGGATGAAGAATCGATTCTTGATGATGGATCGATTGACAATTGTAGGATATTTGATCCGAAGAAGATGTTCTACTGAATTTGGTTTGAAGGAGAGTGAGTTTATATCTCATTACTCTGATAACTGTGTCTCTAGAGCGAAAGAAATCTTGAGAGATGTGAAATATGATGGACGTAGGCGCACTCTAGAAATCATGAGAAAAATGGGGGACGTTGAAGGGTGGATAAAAACATAATCATGTATATGACATGATAACATTTGAATGGAGAATATGAGGACGAAGGAAAAGAGTGTATTTACTCATCATCCTATTCCCTTACAATTGTTATATCTCTCTCCTGAGAGATTCTTTGTTGTGAAATTATTTTCACTAAGAATAGAACACTGATAGAATGAAAAGAAAACGGTATTGGAATGGAGAAAATATGACACAAGTAAGGAGCCAGCGAGAAAGGCTCGGAACTACTTTCGATCTCGCTGGATAGCATATCCAGCAAGATGTACCGTTACTCTACTGCATAGTGAATGGAAAGAAGAGGATTCACTCGCGAGTATCAAGAAACTAAACTCACGGGGAATGATGTGCAAACCGCTCTCGAAGAATACATCAGGTACTAGCCTGGGCGTCCGGATGAGCACCGCATCAGCACAGTGGATAGCAAAAGGAATCGCGCTCAATGTAGGCATGGAGAATAAAGTTCCTTCCACTCGGGCTGATCGTGCACCCCGCGCCGATACCCTGGGACCCTGGGAGGGGAATTTTCCGAGAGGATCGTTCCTTTTGCTTTCCGCGGGCAGTCGCACCCTGGGACCGAGGATCCGTCGGCGGGGTTACCCTGGGGACAGTGGAGCTCGGCTACGAGGAGAATTTGCCGAGAGGATCGGCGGTTACGAGGTGAATTCGCGGTTCACCGGAGGGGTGGTGAACTACCTTATGGAAACTACTGTTAGAGAAGAAGGTCGAGGCAGATGTCGTTGAGGATGCTATCAAGTGTGCAATCCAGGACTCGGGAGTGGTACGACGCCTCACTCCAACTGTTACGTTGGAAGTGCTGGACATTGACGAGGTCAGCACGCTGCAAGAGGTCAAGAAAACCATCGTGGCGGCACTTGGAGCGGAGCCTGCAAGGAGTATCACGGCGAGAACCATACGCCTGGGTTCCAGGGCTACCCAGATCGCGGTGATCACAGTCCCTGCGGAGCTAGCACAGGGCCTGCTGAGCAAGGCTTTGACTGTGGCGAGGGAAGCCATATAGCGCTAAACTGCAGAGAGGAGGAGCCGGAGTGCCTCAGCCGTGAAACCCTGCAGGTGGACAGCAACCATAGGTCTGGGAGGCGATGCTGCACTGCCTCCAAACAGGCAAGAACAGCGGGGAGGCGCCAGAAGTGCGGAAATGTCTGCATTCCTGCGTGCAGATGTCCAGAGGAGCAGAGACGTCCACGACCTCTTCGGAGCAGAAGCTACGAGACTGGAAGTGGACGTACCGATCATATCGGGGCAGAATCCTAGGCGGAAGAGTGCCAGGACGACACGAGATCTGCGGAGTGGGGCGGCCATCCAAATCTGGGATGCTTCGCTTACCGACACCGAGGGACCAGTAAGGGGTAACGGCTACGCTCGCAGAGTCATCGGCGACGTTGCGGTGTATAGTTGTTACTACTCGCTCAACGCGACGATGAACGACCTTCGATGCGATCTAAAGGAGCTCGAGCATAGCCTGAGGCAGTGGACTTCAATACCAAGTCACCGACCAGGAGCGGGGTACCCAGAGATGAACGTGGCTTTGCAGTTGCGGTGACCATAGCTCGACATGGTCCTGCTCGACTAAGTGGAACAAGCAAAATGGCACCGGGAGGGAACCTCATCTTCCTCTGTGCTAGACCTGACCTCCGTAAGCTCAGGGCCTGCCCGACAAGTTACGGCGTGGAAGGTTCTTAACTCAGGAACACTGAGCGACCACCAGCACATTCATTTTAGGGTGGACGGGGGGGAGAAGAGATAGGAACGCCCAGCCTATGGAGGGATAGCAAATCCGCAAACTTGATAGAGAGCGGTTTGAGACCGTGATCCTGGGGACATTGAACTCTTGAGATGGACTCTCATCTGACAACACTGTAGACAGCGTCATCAGAGTTATCACGCGTGCTTGTGATGCCGACATGCCGAGGAGGACGAAACCCCGCTTCTAGAGGGAGCAGGTCTCCTGGTGGAGCGAGGGAATAGCAAGTCTCCGGCGTGACAGGTTACGTAGATTGGGTAGTACCTTCAAAGAGAACACGAAAAAAATAGGTATGATGAGTTTAATGATGAGAGAGGTAATTGTGAGAGAGAGTCGAGTGTGTGACTCTTTTGGTTGGTTCGAGCGGTCTGCTCGAGGCGCGAGGCGACGTCGACGACGTAGCCTCGCGACGCGGGCCAAACGCTGACGGTGCACCCGCGTCATCAGGGCA
>JAPYYZ010006912.1:0-14040 GCA_030522705.1 Eretmocerus eremicus | reverse complement strand
ATCCCCAAGAAACATGCCTACTACTTCCGAACAACTTTCTCACACCGCAAAAAATGTTATAAATAGAATAGTGCAAAAAATGCATCTTTTTTCACTTGTACTCCTGCAGCCCTATAGCATGGATATAGTTGATGGTATATTTGTTCCAGGGCTACCTTTTCGGTTGTTTGACCATTCGATCGAATGTCTCTTAAACTTTCTTGTTCAGTCCTCAATCTAAACCTAGGTCCTCAATCTTACTTGTTGGCTCATACAATTTTTTCTGGAGAGTTTTGGCTGAAGCAAATGTTGTCTCTTAATCCTGTCTCGTTAGTGGTTCTGGCAATATCGATTTTCATTATATTCTGATTTACAGAGTTCCAGTCGCTAAGGTTAGCGACATACTAGCTGAGAATCTTCCTAAGCAAGCTGTACATTTGGGTGAAGGCAGGTTCCAGGTACTACATCGCACCGACTGTCACTTTATTCACGTATTTATAGAGTTACTCTAATAAATATCATTTTTTATTCTAGTTCGACCAGGTAAAAGAGGAGAGGAGGAATATTTCAGGTACATTTTACTATTCGAGTTTGTTTACGTATTTTACGTTTGAAGCATACTGATTTTGCATCATTGGGTTTTCAGTTCGAAGGAAAGTCATAAGAAAAGAACAGCGAAAGGTTGGTTTATTGAGCTATATTTGGAAATTTCTCCAACTAGAGTGTGAACAAACGAAGCGAGTTGAACTTTTGCTTTCATCTTACAGTTGAACCAATTCATTGAAGACACGAAACGACAAGACAACATTGCGGACGAATACGAAAGTTTCAACACTTTCCAGTACTACCACAATCCACCCGACAATATGCCCCTTGATCCAGCTCTCGTCGAATCGATCATCAATGATAATGAACAGTGGAAGTCGGATGAGAAGGAGAACCAAGGTATTGTATTTTGTCGTTTACCACAAGCATAGCCGAGCTCCCAAAATGATATTCGACTTGAAAATACATCAATGTAGTTGAATTTTTAACAAACGCATTTTATTGAAATATTTTGCAGATCGATTATCGCCTCTTGATCCAGCTTTCGTCCAATCTGTCATCAATAATAATGAGAATTTGGAGAACAAAGGTATAGTATGAGACACCGTAATCTTTTAATGCTTCCCTTGGAAAGCCTTTCAGAAACTTGGCATTTTAGAAAATGTTGAATTCAAGTACACTGAGATTCTGTTCAATGCTGTTTGGATTTCCATTAATGTCATGATTTTGATCTCGACAGATACTGATCCAACTAAAGCTCGTCGAAAATTCCGTTGCAAGGGCTTTCAACGGCGCAATTTTCGCACATGTGGCGAGCAAAAAGAAAAAGAGGATGGACAAACTGATGATAATGACAATGAAAATCTAGACACTTCGGAAAAATCGGATATGGACTTTACAAATATGTGGCCGAGCGCAGAAGAAGATGGAGCCGAAGAAGCAGAGGAAAACAAGGAGTCTGGCGATGCAGACAGCGCTAATGGGAACAATCAAGAATTTGTTAGTGTCCAGCCTTCTTTTGAATGTTTTTTTAAAATTCTACTTCGTATCTGATCCACCATTCGTCATATTTTAGGCCAGATCATGGACTGAAACTGGTCAATCTACATATGATGAAGAACCCAGTAATCTACAAAGACATTCGAGTACTTCATCTCTTGTCACAATGTACGGTGACGATGAAGAAAAGGTGATTATTTCTTGTTCCAATTTTCACCTTCCAATGATACTACGTTGAGTTTTTGAAAAGAGAATGAATCACCTGATTCCCGTGATTCAGTGCATCATGCGCACGACTTACTGAGCTGTCGAATCATTTTATAGGTCTCTTTGAGTTGAGATTCTATTTGAGTTTAAACAAAGTAGTAGCGGTTCCAGATCATGAGTCTTATAATTATTTCGGTGAAAACCTATTTCCACTTAGCTTTGGCTTCCTTATTGCAGATACTCACAAGGCCATACAACACGAGATTGGACCCCAAAGATCTGGATTTGTGGGAGCCATTAGGCGACGAAGATGACATAGTGCCAATGGTTCTTGTCAATCACTTTGTGTCAATGTCAAAACTGCCCTCAAATTCGAATGATATCGGACCCGACCTTGACTATCATTGCGCATTCAGCTTTCCGGCTGTTGTACTCACCCTGGGCAAAGACAACTGGCATCAACTGAAGGTAAAACATGGCTTCATACCTTGAACCGTTATTCATTCGAGGAATAAGATGTGGCTATTTTTCGGTACCGTCTATTGGAGTTTCAACAGCGAGGGCAAATTTGAAAGAGTTCAAAAGGAATGACTTCGAAGCCCGCGCTAGCTACGGCAATTATCAAGTTTTATTCACTTTTTATAAGCATGGATTTTATGACGTATAGACAATAATATTCGCTTGCGAAAGCAACTTGGACGAATATTTGACTGACTCGGGATGTCTGCCGGTCCACCAAGTTCTTAAAAAGCCTTTATTTGGTTTGAAAAGTCCTTGAGCACTCGAAAGTAACGCAACGCAACAAAATAGATGAGAACGCAACAATTTTTCAAGTTACCTTTTCGATGAAATTGATACAAAGTCGAACACAAACTGTTGGGAGTGACTTTTCCAAGCCAAGATCTTTGTTCTTGCGTGCAAGTAAGAAAATTTGTTTCAAAACCTTGAATTAATTGTCATTTCTTTCGATATGTTTTTAATTACGTTACCGTCGCTCCTCAAAGTAACCCTGGTTGATGGTACTTTTCGTATTTCGGAATTGATGAAAATCCAAATCGCATATGTTACCAAAATATTCTAAACATTTTCTTTTCTCTAGAATGCATACCAGGCATTAGCAAGTGCAGTCGCTTGGAAGGTGCGGAGTACTCTTGCTTCCAGTATCCACGAAATAGCCAGCATCATAGAGAAAGATCTTGCCGCTCGGGACCTTGTGCCCATCTACAACGGTTTCATCAAGGACTTGGATGAAGTGAAAATTGGAGCACTTAGGCACTTTGCAACTTTCTTGAAAGTTCTCAGCCCGCAAGACCGAATGCAGTATTTGCCGAAACTGAACGATTTCCTTGTAACCGATAGTAAATGGAATTGGCGGCTCCGAGAAGAATTTGTAAAGCAACTATCAGAAATCATCTTACTTTATCAACGCATAGACGTTGCACAGTACATCGCACCATTATTACTGCATCTAATGCAAGATCGAGTTGCTGCAGTGAGACAAGAGGCTCTTGATGCTGTGAGTATCTCGATTTGTCTCTGTTGTCGAATAGCGAATTTTCGTAGCTTTGTTCTTCTCACGGAAATTAGATTCTTCTACGTTTTCCGAAGTAGTTACGATATATTAATATTTTACTATGAAGAGAGAAAAACAATTATCTTCCTCATTTTGTTATTCGAGGGAAGAAGGTACTGGTCAGGTTCATGCGAATAATGGATCTTGAGTTGGGTGATTTTACAATTTTGGAATATTCTTCTTGATCTTCTTAGGACATCGGTGAATTGATGAATTATATCGAAATTATTTCGCCTATTTTGATACCGTAGATGGTCGCAATATGATTCTTGAAAATTCAGAAAATCCACTATTTGAGCTTTGGACATGAACCTTGGTGATGATTTTTTAGTTTTGGAGACATGTCTAGGAAGAATAAAATGTGATTCTGTTGAGAAAAAACGAAAAGTTTTTTTGATTTTCGTTCAGCTATTGATGAATTAGTTTGGCAAAGTTACTTCTTTCTCCAGATAAAAGCTTTCTAATTGTTATTAACTATATCATTGTGACTTTTCGTGTTGCAGGTGGCGAAGACGATAGCGTACCTAGCGAATCAGAGTGATGATGCTTTGGCTGTTGCCATGATTCAAGAAATGAGGGATCTTCTAATGGCTCACGCTACTGAAAGATGGATGATCAGGCAAACATATGCTTTAGTGTGCTCGAAGCTTGTCAGCAATCTTGTCGTGAGCAACGAAACCTTTGCACGGGAGCTCCTCCCCTATTTGCTTGATCTGACTTCGGATAAGGTGCCTAATGTAAGGCTCGTCGTTGCCCGCACACTTGCCAGAGATGTTGTCCGAATACGTGAGTTACTTATTCAGTACAATCTTCGTTACTCATGTACAGGAAGATTATTTTTGAAATGTAATAGTTGATTGCTCCTTTGCAGCTGACTTTCCCGAGGCAGAGCTCATGAATCAAGTTCAACAAAAACTCAAAGCTATGCAGTCGGACAATGATCGAGATGTGCGTATTTTCGCAAGTGAAGTAGAGGAAAAACTCTACTGAGAAGAAACCAACGGTAATTTGTTTGAAAAATACAAGCAAAGAGCATTATCGACATTTAAGCTCATTTTTAAATGAAAAGTTCACGTTCAATGGAACAGCATCATTAAAGATGAGACAGGAGTATGAGGACTGAAATTACCCGCACTACTAATGAGAATTTCAGAGACATTTTTTTGTAAAGTGAACAAAGTAGCCTTGTGATCGAAAGCGGATAATTTTACGATGTTCTGATGTTCAACTGCCGAAAAGGAAACGAATATAGATAGAAGTTCTTATTATTAAGTTATGCAATAAAGCAAACAAAATAAGGACAAGAAAGGTGATTTATGAGAACCTCTACGTTATTGTACAAGTCCTTGAGTTGCTAATGTTTCACAACATTCAGGATTGCTTAATTGAGCAAAGTCTATCTCAATACACTTGTTCTTTTGTACATTTTCCAGATCACTACGTGTGGTTCAGTAATCACAAATCCTTCAAGTATCAACTTCAACGTATCGAAAGTCTGAAAGTAATTAGGGATATCCGAAATGAAAATCTGAAGATAGCTACCTATTGTAGAGAATAATATTCATTAATGATCCCAATAATAACATCCGTCAATGATCCCATCTGTCGGAGTCACTATAATTATAAATTGCTCAGTTTTTCACGCGAGGGTCGCAGACGATGTTTGATACGATTTTGGTACTCTTGTCAAATGATATTTTGCATGTATCGTCGAATTTTTGAGCATCTTCAAATGTAATGGCTTCCACATGGTGAACTCAGGAGCTCTTGCAATGAAACGGAAGGTTAACAATTATATTATCGGGACGAGTTTTTCTCACCAAGTTCCAACGTTTCCTCATTGATTTCAAAATAGAGCCCATGCTATCGATTTTTCACGAATCCTGATAGTGTTGCACGATTGCAAAAGTACTGGGCCACTTGATTGTTTCTCACACAATCTGTATAAATGATGTTGAGCTCGAGTGAATAAGCTATTGAATGTTGCAGTTGAGACACTTGAAAATGCAACATGTGAAAGAGTTGTTGAAAATGAGATAATTCCATAATCCTGTTTTTACATTGATTAGGTTCCCATTTTTGAAGTTTGACTAAGAGATAACGAATGCGTAGGATCAGCAGCAGCAGATCGACTTTTTATATTTTATTTACTGTACGCGAGTGATTTTATGAGTGTAGGTTGAAATGAGGTTGATGACAGTATTGAAGTTTATTCTCCGGATACATTTCTGTCAAAAATAATCATTCTTATTGCATCGTAAGATGGACTTACTACATCTTTTACGATTTTATTTCAACTTGGTCCATAGTTTCCTGTATACAATACAAGTGTTATGAAATCAATTTGAATATGTGTAAATGCAAATTCATGAACTGTTGATGAAGTAATCGCTATCAATTTCCATTCTTCTTCAAAGATCAATACTCTGTTAGTCCTCATGCAGTGCTTTTAATTTTTTCTGTGGACTTGGTCAATGTTTGTAAACAGATTCCATTTCATCTTAGATTTAATGAATTTTTCGAAATTACGGATCGGAAGAACGGATTGTGTTCAACTTTGATCTTTGTATCCAGTTACTAAAGGAATCGAAATTATTGTTTGATCCAGAAAATGGTCCTTTTTCCCGCGTATTTGAATTGTCATAGTCAAGTGTGATATGGTACAGTTGTGTAAATTATGTATTAGTCATGAAATTATTAAAAAAAAGTGATATGAAGAATCCAGATGAGGTTTTGATTTCGTCTCCTTACCCTTTCATTTTTATAAAAAAATGATGAATTTCGCCGGAGTTTCCGGCCGATCCAATTAAGGGGGAAACGTCAGTTCAGAAAGAGAGAATCTTGAACACAGATACCTACAGTTATAGCTTTTTGCAGACATTGCACAAATTACCAAGTTCCATAGTCAATGACCTCCGTCGCCAAAAGAGTTACTCATTGTCAGTCGAAACGAGTTTTCGTACATTTTGATGTAACATTTTTTCAACAGCTTCGCCGGATTTCTAGTGAGTCAGATCTCTCCAGAAGTGTCATACACTTGTAAGTGATCAGAGATATCTGATTGTTGGCTCGTTGTTGATAAAAACTGGGGTAATGTGGTAATGAACGAGAAGTGACATTGGATATGCCAATGAGGTTGAAAATTTGAATCGTAACATTATCAGTTCTTGACGGTAATTGCATCATCTGACTGGATCACGTCCCGTCGGGCGGGGTGGAATTTGTTCAAAAGGTATTCGACAAATCTTGGTAAATTGTTGGAACAATAGCATGTTCTAAGGATCGGTATTTTGACGAAAAATGATCGCCGGGAAAGAAAGTTCCGCGGTAATTCAAATGTTTACTCCATTCACTGGAATTTTTACCATTTGCTAGAAATCGTGAATTTCTACTGTTTCATCATCAAATTATCAAGAACGTATTAAACTTACAAAAATTGGTGCTTGGATTTGCAGAGCGCGTGTTGGCTCGTCGACGAATGAAAATTTTCAATGAACTGCGAGCAGATAGAAATTTGTTATTTTTGAAGGTGTGGGAAGTTTTCCTAAATATTCCAAATGGCCGCGAGTATAATTTGCATTTGTGCACCGGTTTTTCTTGAATAAATAAAAGAGGAGGAAAGCAAACAGATTTATTTGGAGAGTGATGAAATCTCTCGGATTTTCTGAGATTTTTATAATACCTACTTTGCAAACAGCTGCCAGTGGAAACTTTCCACCTCACATTCTCCCTGGCATCAGCAAAATGTGGGACTGTGAAGCGGGCACTCGTACAATCTCATCAGTAAACAATACTTATACGAGCTATGCTACGACTTTACCTTTACGGGGTCACACGGAATGTAAACATTGGGTTGACCGGACCGGAGCAGCCATAACCTGTCGGGAACCATGAGTTTTATTGTGGTGTGTTAGAGATAGATCTTCTACATTTCCATCCCGGATGAGACAACGGGAGATGTAATTGACGATTATGAGAAGTCAACCAATCGTCCAGTAACTCTTTTCAGTTCATTTTGTTTTGGCTCCGTTGACGTGAGGTACTTTACAATTATGATTTCCAAGGCACTGAGAATCACTGTGTCTACCATCAGTTTTGTGTATACTTCATATGTGCTGTGGCATCTCACATATTTTCTCTCAAAGCCCATAGATCCGGCCAATACCAAACCACCAAAAGGTATCAAAATTGATAGTTTGTCTTATATTCTGTGGTGATGGAATTTCAAGGTGCCGTTTGGAATTTACAGATGAAAGTCCCATCTTGCAAACGCTATGGATACTGCTAATGAATACGAGCCTTCTTAGTGCCTTTATTCTGCAACACTCTGTGATGGCGAGCGATTTTGTCAAAAATTTCTACTACAAATTCAATATTGAGGATGTGGAGCGTAGTATTTATAATGCCACCAGCTCAGCAATTTTGCACTTCCTTATTTCCGAGTGGCAATGTACTCCATGGTCATCCATTTGGAACTTTGGTTCCGAACACAACCATAAGCTGTGGCTTGTCACAAGTATTGCTCACATTATTGGATGGGGAATAGTCTACAGTGGTTGTGTCATGATGGACATTGCAGAGTTGTCAGGCCTGAAGCAGGTTTACTACAAAATTTCAGGCCGACCCCGACCACTTGCTATGAAATCAAGAGAACTTCAAAAGTATTATATGCATATGAGACATCCAAGTTTTATTGGGTTTCTTATAATACTATGGGTATATCCATTAATGAGGTAAGCACCAACAAACCCTCAAAAGTATTATCCATTAATTAGTTTCTGCATTTCAAATGTTGATTATATTGGCACTTTGGGTAATTAAACCAGGTTAATGTCATAAGTAGCCTAATCAAAGTGAATTTCCAAACGCTTTATTTAGCAAAGTAATTGATTCATTTGAATTACACTCAAGGTAGCCAGAATCTTCAGAAAATATGGAACAATTCAAAGGACATGAACAGTCAATGATTGATACAAATTGTACAGTAGTCTGCAGAGATTTTCTTCATGAAGTCCTAAATATTCATTCATCAAAGTTTTTTCTATTTCAGCCTTGACAGATTACTTCTTGCTGTCTTATTCACTTTATACATGGCTCTGATGTGGACCATAGATCAAGACGACTACAACTATCATTCTTCAATAATTGCAAGAAAAAAGAGAGACTTGACTACTGGAAGTTTTTCTTACAAATATTGACTGAATTTGAGTCATATTATCGCAAAATGATATGAACAAATGTATAGACCTTTAATCATGACTTTTCGAAGGTTTTGTGGGTAAACATCCCACTGGTTTGTGCAACTGATCATGAGACTTCGCCGTTTACAAGTAGATGGGACTTGAGTGGATCTGCAGATTACTTAGCCCTTGGAAACAGAATTTTAGATCTGATGAGCTTTAAATAATGTTAGGTTTTCCCGTGATAGGAAAGGTAACGCTTTTCCGGATATAGATGTAGAACCTACACTGCCTGTTTTTCACTCTGACTGAGATATTGTCATTTTTTCATCAAAAATCTTCATACAGATCCAACTTTGCTGTGTGATAATAGTTGTAAGCTCACATTCAATGATAGGAAGATGAATGAACCAGTCATTGCAAGGCTAGCTCACATAGTACCTTTTCAAAATAAGGGATACATGTGTAGCCTAGTTTGACAAATGTTCCTAACACTAGAGGTCTGATTTTATCTAAAATCTATTTGAATGCAAAATTATGTATTTTTGATCAATATATGCGTGCAGTACACCACTATAAATAAGGCAAACAAATCTTGAAGTTATGAATAATAATTTATGAATATCAAAAATATACTTTTAGCATATGAGACCATTGAAGTTAATGATAGCATTATTCATTCTGTGACTTAGGATAAAGTTCCTGTGACTTAGGATAAAGGTCTAAAACAAACAAGGATGGAAATTTTTTGAAAATTGTTTTTTCATTTTGATGGGTAACATGAGAAATGTTGAACCTGAATGTCCAACACGAAAAAATGCAAAAATTTTAACTTCTCCAAAATTAAATCAACGTATCAACGAATGCACGCTCGTACGTGGAAAACGCGTGAAGTCTTCCGCGTTTTTCTGGATTTCGAGCCCGCTGTACTTGGATTTTTTTCGTTATGGACGACAGAGTAAACGTGTTGATTTCAGATTAGTAAAATTTATCATAAGATATCATAAGATTATGATTCATTCAGTAAAAACAAACAGATGCTCTCCATCGTTTTTACACATTTACAGAGATACCCTTATTATTTCGGCGGCAAAATCAATTCTCTGAAAGAGATTTTTTTTTCATAAATTGGTAAATAACATAACTAGTTTGATATTTGATTGAGAGGTGTATCAAAATGTCAGCAAAGATCCATTTGCTATCACCCAGACAAAACGCAATTAGCTGAGAAAGTTGTATTCATAGCTCCTTTCGCGATTTTCCGCCACACAATACTCATTGAATGACTGTACTTTAACTCATTTGAAAACGAAAGTTTCCGAAAAGTTCGAAAGAATGAAGGGATTCGTGTTCCTTATTGCCGTTTTAAACTCATTGCTTGAAGAATCCTTTTCCAAGGAAGTTCTCTGAGTTCATCGGATGTGATCCGAATTTGTTCTATGATATTCAATGGCATCCTGCGTGATTATGAAGAATCCTATAGGATCATATGTCATCTCTATTTATCAAATCGTTTGCACCGCAAGTCCCATCTTATGCGATCTCATCGGTTCTCATAAAAGCCTATGGGACACATACATATATACTTTATTTGCACTTTACGAATTCCCCTCGTAAAAGTTGTTCAGAGAAGGGTACATATTTTTTTTCCTTTTTACTAACTAATACTCTGCTAGCAAGTTATGTTTAAATTGAAAACTAGAGTTAGCGGAGAGAGAGAAAAAAAACGAGTAGAAACCAGGGAAAAATTTTCTAAAAATAAAAAAAATGACGGCCGTCACACCACTATACATGATTATATTATCTTCCCACCTATTTTTTCTGCCCTCAACGCATTTGTAATGTCGATCTTCCAACAATTTTTCCAAATTTCATTGCTGGTAATCCTCGCGATGGATCATTCTTTTTTTTAAGAGTCATATTATTCTCTACTTGAATCTATCTAATTAAAACTCGTAATTAAGAACTTCTTTGTAATTTTGTTTTGATTATTCAACCGGGTGGCGGGTAGTTTGGAGTCACCGTCAAATATCGAGTTCTATCCTGCGTATGAGCGAGTTTTCGATCCGCGTAATAAGCCGGGAATCTGGAGCAACTGTCGAACTGCGTATAAGTCAAGTCGCGCAAGGAAGAACCGCGTAGAACGAGTTCTACCTGTATTTGCTTCGCTATGCCCTTGAGCAGAAAACATTGATGATTAATTAGTTTCATGTAATTGATCATAAATCATTTCAAACGATAGTACGTAGAATCCACGACCCTGGCTTCTCTCTAGAGAAAAGTCTCGTTAATCTTTCATTCAGTTCAGTCATTAACAGTGAAATGTAAACTTGAGTGGTTAAATAGTATATTTCGATACAAGGGAGACAAGGTTGGATTTCGCATTCCGAGTGATTTTTTCTAACCCGAGCCGAAGGCGAGGGTCGGAATAATCACGAGGTTGCGAAATCCAACATTTACGGCCGTGTATCGAAAGATATTATTCAACAATTCGTGAGTGAAAGTCACAAGTCCGATGAGTGTAAAGTGCACTTTTACGCACGAAGTGTCGAAAAAGTTGTTACTGCACACCCGCAGTAGAAGATGTGGGTTGAGGTGAATCCAAACGAATGCATCATGAAAGTTTTCTAAACAATTCAATGAGCAACACACGCGAGTTTGAAATTGCAGGGATATCGCCAGAGTTAAATTCCTGAAATTTCATTATATTTGAACACAACTAGATCTTAGGAATGCACTTGTAAATGAATCATCCAGAATAATCATTCACCTTCTCAACTAACTTTATAGTCGCTAAGGCTCATTGAATAGACCTCGGTTGAATGTCCCACAATCGACGGAGTTGCTGTGAAGAAAACAAAGAACTTGTGATTGTATACAACTATATTTGGTAAATAGACGATATCTTCATGATTTGGGAATGAACTCTAAAAACCAAGCTTGAAAGACACTTTCTGTTCCTCTTCTTTTAACATATAAGTGCAAATTCTTTCGATGAAAGCCAAAACTACCAACCGCAAAAAAAATAACACTTGTTTATGCATCCTTACAGTGATAGAGTCGGAAACTAATGAGTAGATTCCGGAGGGGTTCTCAATATTAATTCTGAACTTAAAATATTTCTCAGAGTATTTAAAACCTGGGCTCTGAGGAGGTAAATTAATATCTCATCCAGCAAAAAGATGGGCTGACTTCGGTTTCTGACATTGGTGTGTATAAGTAAACGTGTAAGCATATGAGATTTTAATTCAGATATAGAAGTAATATAAGTATCTTCAATTGATCGTAAGGAGATAATCTTGAATCAAATTGGCTACAAATTCATTTTAACCCCAATTCACTGTAATTGATTATCTATTCACGAAAAATCTTATATTCTAATCTGATATTCAAAATATTTTGGAAATGAATTTCGCATTGATCGAGCGCTTCTCCAAGGGACCCCTCCTGTTTCTTTTTTCCTTCGGCACATAAGATTTCCTAAACGATCCGGTCGATCTCCATCAAAATTCAATGGTTTATCAAGCATCTTTCAGCAATAATCTCTATTTTAAGCTTTATTCATCCTGTTGTTTGACTTTTTTCCTTTGCCAACTTTCTCGTGATTTGATCCATTTTCACCAAAATTTAATGATCATTCAGCATCACTCAGCGATGATCCTAATAAACTTTTTATTTCATTCATCAGGAAGCGTTGTTTCTCCCTCACTCACAATAAATTCCAAACGTTCCAATCGATTATTGCGAGAATTCTAAAAACTCTTCAGCTCTACCTAATCAATTATTATTTAAATTTAGTCACGTCTACCGAATCGCATATCTTGTAATTTTGTCTGTGCAGTTGTATCTTTTTAGACTCAATTCCGACATCAATTTAATTAAGAAAGTATACTCGTAATTTTCAGATTGAGCCAACTTTTCAAAATTAATTTTAATATCATTCTGGGTATTTTGAAGTCGATTATTGGATTAATACCTACATTTCTAGCTTGCGTGATTTTATTAATCAACTATTTCACCACTCTTCCGATTATGGCAACTATTCGTGTAGGACTTTATATGAAATACTCATATCATCTCAGCGCTGATTCAGATTGTACCAGAACAAAATGAAGTGGCGATAGCCTCGTGCACCCTACGTACTTCCGAGATTCACGAGGGGGCAGTTTATAGCGGCCACTCCGTATGCGGGCGTAGTTAATTTAAGTTCGCTTCTGGCAGCTCAATGTAAGCTGGAAAGTGATCAGAAATATGGTTGACAGCGTGATTTTTCATGCTGAATCTGAACCCGGCTTTATTTAGCTCGTAGAATTGATTTATGGTGCGATAAACTCGAATTGCCCTTCAGGAAACCTATCTTTCGCCGTTTTCAACCTTATTTTCGCACCGCAATAATTCGATCACCCGCCATACCACAGCCTTATTACGTAATTTTCGACAACGTAACGTTTCACTTTGAATCAGAAGCCAGACTTTTCGAGATCATAGGATAGATTCCAAGTGCCATACAATCGAGTTTTTTGGTTCAATGCAACACGTTTCCTTCCTTTTTCCTCGATTTCCACGCCTCGACGACTCGCAATTTCCAAGTCAAAATTTTGTTTCAGCCCAATTCTCGATTCAAGATATCATGGAGAGGTTCTCCAATAAAATCCAATGCAATAATTTTGAACTCAAACAATCTTCTCGGGTTCTTGTTTATTAATTTCTTTGTTCAAGAATCTTGTGAAATCTCTTGCGAGACTTCCGAAATTCAACCTTATACCGATTTTATAAACTAAATATGAAATGAGAATAGCGATAGGTTGAGTGAAACACCTTGAGAATTTGCAGAAAATCACTCACCTATGAATGACAAATCACTCGAGTCCCTTTCGCCCAAATTGAACTTACTCGATCTCATTATACAGGTTTGAGAAGGATGCAAGTTCAGGGTTGAAAAATGGCTCGAGAAAATGGCCAGGTTGGGTTCACGAAAAAGCATGAATGAACTCTACACATCTTCAGTATCCTCGACATCTCTCGTGATATTCCAATGAAAATCATTGAAGCAGTGGGTGTAAGGAAATCAAATAATGACTCGGAGTGATGATGATTTCGCTTGTAGTTGCCTAATACAATGAATAAACTCATAGCCAAAGTTCTGCGAAATAGTCAAGTAGCGTCTCGTGCGAATTTTCACTGTAAGCACATTAAAATCCCATTAGAACTGACAGGATTAAGGCCATATCAGTCTCCTCTCAAAAGAAGATTGCTATTCGGTATTTGTCAGGTCTTACTTCTCTCATCAATTGCAGCAACTGCGAGTCCCGATATCGACGATTTTTATCTTGAACTTCTCCCTCTGCTGGGCGTATCTCATCGTTCTAGGTTTCATTTCTGGTTCAAGTATGGGGCATAGAAAATGGTTTCACGATTGAAAGTCTAATGAGCTCACTAGGAGAGGTCACACCCTCTGGAGAAGGGATTTGGCTGAAAATTGATACGTACCTTCTACTCCATGAAACTAGAACATTCCCAGAGTTATAGACCCTAACGCTCAAGTATATTTGATTG
>JAPYYZ010006908.1:0-19191 GCA_030522705.1 Eretmocerus eremicus | reverse complement strand
TACAGAACTCAGCCTCTTCATCATTTGCAAACCTCATGAGCTCCCATCTCCTTCATATAGCCAATAAAAAACCTATACATCATGTTATGTATCGTGATGGTTCTCTTCATGAAACTTGCATTGATCTGTTCCTTGTGAGAAATGTTGAATCGGTAGTATCCTACAAGAGCTCTGAATCACCATTCACCGCAGATGGGCATGACTTTATAGAAATTGAATACCAGTTTGTACATGAGCCTAGTCCACCAAAAATAGTATCAGTTCGCAATCTAAAAAATATTGATAATTACGCCCTAGGATCTCGAATTGAATGCATACTCAACTCCTATATCCGTCAACCCTGTGTGACAGACCGCAGTTGCAATACCGTTTCTACTGCTGAGCGGGTTACGCCCATACATGTATATAGCTCCCCTGTAGATATTCCTTTAGTAATAAGAAATCCAAATCTGCTAATAGATCGTTCACTGGATCTCAGCCTCCCGATTTACAACAGCCTAGCCACTACTGACATCGACGAGTCGGTCTCACTGATCACAAAAGCTACCGTAGATACCTTGAATGAAGTCGCGCCTATAAGAAACTTCACTGTCACTTCTCAACAAAATCCATGGGTTACGGCTGATTTGAGGTACCATATGAAGCAACGGAACCACCTTTACCAGCGTGCATCACGCACTCGCTCGCTCAACGCGCTAGCAACGTATCGCATCGCTCGCAACCAAGTAAAGGCCGACCTTGACAAAGCAAAAAATGAGTATATCTCAAACAAAATGACATCAATGACCGACGCTGGCTCTCAGTGGCGTGAATTACGCAAGATAGGACCGATGGTTGAGCCGCTACCATCACCGGTACGCCTTTTCAGTGGCAAAAGACTTAATGATCACTATGCATCAGTAACAAGAGGCTTCCTCACTCCGAGTGATGCTGACATTGAATCGGTATGCTTGATTCCTCTTCCCAGTGACGGTCTCTCCTTTGACTTCAAAACCGTATCAGCCGCAGATGTCTATGCAACTTTCTACGAGAGCAAGTCAAAGGGCATGGGTCCTGATGGCATAAGCTCGACCATGGCGAAGATATCCTTCCAAGCCCTCTCACCTCATCTCACTGCCGTCTTCAACAAATCACTGTCCACTGGTTACTTTCCCCAGGACTGGAAACGCGCGTCGGTGACACCCCTTTCAAAAATCCCATCACCAAAAACTCCGTCAGATACGCGACCCATAGCCCAACTCCCTGAGCTGTCCAAAATTCTAGACCGCATAGCTCATGGCCAACTATCCGCATACCTCACAGCAAATAGTATCCTCAATCAGCATCAATCAGGCTTTAGGTCCCATCACTCAACACAGACAGCACTCCTAGGTATGCTTGGTGATGTTCGATCAGCTATCGACCAACGCAAGCTCATGCTGCTAATTTCATTTGACTTTCCCAAGGCATCCGATACGATTCCACATATCAAACTTCTCGAAAAACTACGATATTTAGGATGCAGTGACCGAATGATTCGTTGGTTCGGTAGCTATCTGAAAGACCGCTTCCAGTCCATTCGTCTTGATGATGGCACCCATGTGGAATGTTTGCGAGTCAATGGCGGAGTCCCGCAAGGAATTGTTTTAGGCTCACTCCTCTTTCTTATATTTGCAAACGATCTTCCTGATGCGCTCACCCATGCCTCTCATGCTTCTTTCGCCGATGACACGTACACTTATCGCCATTTTTTACCCCGTGATCTCCTTGATACTGTCGTCCTGATGAGCAAGGAGGCTAATGCTGTGGCTACTTGGGCATCTCAGAATGGCCTCAAACTTAACGCTGGAAGAACTATTGCTATGATACTTGGAAGTGACTTGTATCTTAAAGATTTCAATGTAGATAGGGCACCCCAAATCCAGCTACTTGACTCAGTGGTGAAATACTCTAACACTATAAAAATCCTTGGAGCTCAAGTTTCACGGTCCCTTGAGTGGTCAGCCGGAATCAACACTATCTCAAGGAGGGTTCATCACTCTCTCTATTCCCTTCGAGCTGTCGCAAGTTCCCTGCCCCGAAATCTGAGACAAAAACTAGTATCGACGCTTGTCCTCCCTCGTCTTTACTATAGTGCACCGCTGCTGACAGGCCTGAGTATGACTCAAAACTTGAAGCTACACCGCCTACATAACGCCTGCATTCGTTTCATCTACAGAAACATCCCTCGATGTGCTCATGTTACTCCATATCGTATTGCTCTGGGCTGGTTATCGGCCGAGAGTCGCAGAGAGTATCTACTCGGCTCAATCGCGCTAGGAGTTCTGAAGCAAGGAATGCCCACTTCTCTCCGATCAGCCGTCACCCTAACGACCGAACTTCCTGCCCTCCGTCAGTCCGAGCGCGGAAAGAAGAAGGTCCTTCACTATAGAGCCTCACGAACTGAAGCCCAAAATTAATCATTCTCTCTGGTAGCATCGCGTGTCATCAATAAACTGCCAGACATCGATTTCGACGAAATGAGCCTAGAAGTACTCAAGGCTGCACTTCGGTCTACTCTGTTCTCTGACGACCTTTTGAACTGGCTCAAACGAGCTGCGCGAGAGGAGCTAGTGCCGGTACCAGAAGCGCTAGTTGGAGTTTTTCCCCAGAATTGAACTACATCTCTATGATCCGCCACACTACCGGATTTTCGATTAAAAATGAGTTCAAAATGATTTGCATCTTACTATGCACTTACCACATCGCCTCTGCATTTATTATCCACTTCAACAGATTTATCAAATTGTTATCGCATTTTAATACCTCATTTTTTGTATCAAACGCTTGTAACCACTATTGTGAGCATATAGGGCCCTGCCCTACGCTCTTAATAAATTCAAATTAAATCAAATCTCTCTCTCTATCTCTCTCTCTCTCTCTCTCTCTCTCTCTCTCTCTCTCTCTTCTCTCTCTCTCTCTCTCTCTCTCTCTCTCTCTCTCTCTCTCTCTCTCTCTCTCTCTCTCTCTCTCTCTCTCTCTCTCTCTCTCTCTCTCTCGTCTCTCTCTGTAAGTAGGCAGAGCTAGACGCTTGTTACATCGCTCCTACTATTAACTTGTTTTAACTCATTATTCTCCACTCCTGGGAGGGAGTATAGTGCTTGCAGGCATTTCTCCACCGGCTGGCTCAGACCTGAACGAGCATACACGGCACGGCTCGTCCTCACAAAGCCAGGGGGAGAGAAATTTTGCCTGCGACTTTCCAAAGCTGGTCAATTGCAGGACGTCGCCATCTTTTTCGCACAGCTCGGTCACAACAACGCAATGTGTATCGTCGCTGCAGAACCTGTACTCTCCACGACTTCAACGGTAGAAGCATCCAACTGATTTCGCGGTCCACATCGTTGCATTAGAAGTGCATCTCTTCAGTTGTGAGTTGAGTTTGTTTGAAGTAAGAATTTCCATCGTCGAAAACTGTGTTACTACGTAGATTGAGTGACGGAAATACGTGTGTATGAAAGTTGCGTTTGTGTACGCTGTTTTGAACAAACTCAATTTTCTATACCGAATCGGCCGCAGCGTAACGACGTGTGCATTGAGAATCGTGCAAGCCCAAGCCTCTGCATCAACGTGCTACCCCATGTTCGTACTTTTTTCATTCTCTCATCTGTCACGCTCACGTGTTTAACTTTCTTGCACATATATATCGTGCAATGCTAGACATCAAAACACGAAATTTACTTCCAACCTCGCGCTCCACGCGAGCTCGGTTTGTTTACCTTCTCTAGTGTACAGCTGGTCAAACACACCGTGTCAAACGCACAAAAGTATAGAGCCTATCGTCACTGTATATGATCGCTGGTATCACCTCTCATCTATATGCTCCGTAATTTTTATCATTCACTCAAGTTTCTACACTAAGTTAAAAATATACAGTTTTCAGCCATGTTTCCTCTGATGCCAATGATGAGCTTGATCTCTTTCCCTAATGAGGCATGAGTGACCGCGTTTGTCTGCTTCGTAAAGAGGAAGTTGCTCAGGGTTCAAAATCATATCGCAGGTGCAAAGTGTGTCGCAATTACTTCCACAGCGCGTGCTTGAAAGGTCCGTGGCGCTGGGGATCTCCAACCTATCATTGTGCGACTTGTAGAAATCCAACGAACACGCCTCCTCTCGATTCGACACAAACCATTCTACAATCAATTCCACCTTCCGACCAAACTAGGTCTGCTTCAAACAAAGCTATTCTCACATCGCGCACACTCGATCAACACACACCGCCTCCAAGTAACTCATCTCAGTCAAGTAGAAAGCGCACACTCGAGACTCTGACACCTCCATCACCATCAAATTTGCGTGCTGAGGAAATCGCGTGCCCCGAGTTCTCAAAAATGCAAGGCTCGGAAATGCCTGAGTGGTTTGCGAACTGGGATGCAAATAAATCTCAGCCCTTCCAAACCTCGATTGAGACGCGTCTAGCAACACTTACAGAACGCATAGACAGGATTGAATCATCCACTGCCCAACTAAATCAGGGAACGAAGGTGCAACTTACAGGAGTTCGTGAAGCCCTGACTCATATTCGATCCACTAATCTGCTCACTGACACTTGTGAGCTCCGTATTTCTGGCATTCCGCTGGAGTTTTCCACCAATCAATCGGCAGCAATCCAGCATATTCTCTGAGCTCTAGACCTGAGTGAGCACCTGAAATTCATTAAACTATCCGTCCTTGGCCCTTTCCTACCCGATCTACGCACAACCCTCCGAATGGAAATGCATCTCAGTCAAACAACTCACTGTCCATTGTGATCAAAACTATCTCACCCACTGTCCGAAACGAGATTGTATCTAAAGCACGTCTCTTGAGAGACAAAACTGCTCTCTCTATTTTCGGAACAGGTGGTAGTCAAGAAATTTTCATAACGCCACTCTGGCCCCGCTCTAGTGACTTTGTGCTGCTAACATCAAAGCGAAGGAGCTCAATTACATGCGTCCAACGGTCCGAAATCTCGTCATCTGTATGTGCCCAAATTGCAATTCTCCTCTCATACCCATTCATTCAATAGCTGACCTTGTAAACCTCAAACCACAACCAAGCCAGCCCGATTCTCGTGGAGCTGACCCCACAAACTTTGCTGCATACACTCCCCAAAACTCAGCTCTTTTCCTCCTCCCCAATCACTCAATCAGCAATTTTCTCAGACAAACCCAGCCTCTCAGAACCTATTTGCACCTCAACATTTCCCCCCGAACTCTCAGCCCACGCATCACCCACAAAAATGCATTTCCTCGCAGCCACCACAATTCACACGCGGTCAGCTGTTTCAGTCTCAGGCGACCCCATCATCCCCCATGTCACTTCAACAGCAACAGCTCACTTAACGCTCCGTTGCTCAGGTAAATGATCTAAGAACCAGGAGATTCTTCGAATTGTGCTACAGCAACATCAATCGTTTATCCGCTCATTTCAATGACCTCGAGTTTTTCCTTGCCACTCAGAACCAATTTGATGCCACAGCGATTTCAGAAACTTTTTTCACACCAAGCAACCTGTCTCAACTTATGCTCTTGAAGTATATAATTTCTACCATCATGATCGAGTTGGTGAGGAAGGGGGTGGTGTCGGTATCTACATTTGTGACTGTGATCACTCTAAAATACTCGCATGCTCTGACCCTCAATACGACAACATACCGGAATATATGCTCGTTGAAATCAAACAAAATGCAGTGGAAGTTCTTGTTACTGTTGTTCACCGTCGGCCGTCTGCAGCTTATCCCACTGAACTTTTCGACACGCTCAACAGATTCCTGCGAGATTACTCAAATTTTGTGATAACCGGTGATTTCAACTTCTACATGCACAAGAAACATCCAGGTTCAGATTATTTTCGAGAACTCTCACGTGCAAACTCTCTGGAACTCGTCCCGTCAGAGCCAACCCACCATGCAGTTCGAGCAGATGGCAGTCAAAGCAATACCTGGCTGGATCTTTTCATTGTCCCGTCTCTAAATTCCGTCCGATCTTACTCGAAGATAGATGTACCTTTTGCTGCCGGACATGATTTAATTTCAATTGAATTGTATATCCCTTCGTTATCCTTTGAATCGAAAGTCGTATCTACTCGAAACCTCGAGAACATCAACGTGGAACATTCGCACAAAGAGCTGGAAAAGAGGCTCAGTCTTGTAAATAGTCAATCTCACAACTCATCGATAAGCTCATCTGACCAGGTCTCTACATTGGCTGACTCGCTTTCAAAGTCCACACCTGACACTTTCGACGCTCATGCTCCTATCAAACAAATCACCATTCGTGCAAACCAAAAGCCTTGGATCTCACGTGTTATCAGGGACCAAATACAGACTCGGGACGCTGCTTACCGCCGTGCGATGAAAACACGAAGACCCTTTGATCTCGTACGGTGGAAAAATCTCCGATCAATTGTGAGTAACAACATAGATGTTGCCAAAAATACATATGTATCGTTCTTGGTAGACTCCACACACGATCCGAAAGATCTCTGGGAACAATTTGGCATCATGGGTATAACTACCCCAAAATCGCCCTCTCCCTTCAGGTACTACTCCTCCCATGCGCTGAGTTATGCTTTCTGCGACCATTCCACGGAATTCCGCGGCACTGAAATAGAATGATGTCGATAAAATACTCAGCAATCCTTTTGAAAGTGAACCCTCGAGTCATTTCACTTTCAGCCCCATTACCGAGAAGGATATTGATGAAGCATTATCAAAAGTCACAAAAAACTGTACTGGCAGTCAACTGATTTCCACGAACATGTTGAAATTGGCTTACCCCATCCTTCGATCACAACTTGTAGATCTCTCCAATACTTCAACGCAAGAGGGGATTTTTCCAGATCACTGGAAGACTGCGACAATTCTACCTCTCGCAAAAACCAATCCTCCTACATCGCTATCAGATACCCGGCCTTTTGCTTTACTCTCTGAAATTTCAGAGCTGTTTGAACGAATAATTCACAAGCAACTCTTATCTTCCCTCACAACTCATAAATTACTTGATGAGCGACAATCTGGCTTCAGACTACGCCATTCGACTCAGACAACTCTTCTGAGTTTCACTGAAGACGTGCGCCTGGCAGTCGACCGATATATGGTGAGCCCTCTCATACTCTTCGACTTTTCAAAGGCATTTGACACGGTCTCACATAAACGGATCCTGAAGGAACTGCGTGCGCTGAACTGTTCAAATGATGTCATACAGTGGTTCGCAAGCTACTTATCTGGGAGACGTCAGTCAGGTCGTGATGAAAGTGGCGGCCTCTCAGATCCCATAACGACCTTTGCAGGTGTCCCGCAAGGAAGTGTAATGGGTCTTTTACTCTTAACTATATTCATTAATGATCTGCCACAAGTCCTCCAACACTGTAAACATGGTATTTATGCTGATGATACACGAATCTACTGTCATTGCTCGGTTGCTGATCTCCCCGAATTCAAGATCAAATTCAACGAAGACGCCACGAAAGTACATGATTGTGCAAAAACAAACCTGATCGAACTAACCCCTAGCAAAAAAAATTCATCATTCTCGGTAGCCCTTATTACATTCGCGGCTGGCAAGACATCTGGCGATTGACAACGTGAGCGTTACCCACTCCGAGAATGTAACAGATCTTGGTATTCAGCTCGAATCTACACTAAACTGGGACAAGCAAAGAAACTCAATATCAAGTAGTATGAACGAAGCACTGTACTCTGTACGCTTCCACAAGCATGCACTCTCTCGTAAGCTTAGACAACGCCTCGTTGAATCCCTGAATCTCCCTCAATTTGACTATGCCTGTGCTGTGTACAATGACGTTACTCGATCTCAAAATCTCAGACTCCACCGGTTTTTAAACAAGTGTGTCCGTTTTGTTCATGGAAACATACCCTGGGAAACCCCGATGACTCCTCATCGTCTCGCCCTAGGCTGGCTCACAGTAGAAGATAGGCGCAAACTCCTCATAGCAAACCTCGCGTTCAGTGGAATTCCATCCCAGAAACCGGCCTACCTTGCAAGACATTTTCGTCGCAGAATCGATGAACCATCCCTACGAGCTTCGACGCGACACAACCCACCACCTCTACTCTACACCACACCCCGCACAGACACGATGGAGAAATTTTTCCATATTGTTGCATCCAGAATTTTGAATGAGCACGTTTCAGACTTGGTTTTCGACCTAAAATTCCTGGATAGTTCCAAGCACATGATTCGCGACAAATCACTCCATAATGGAGCGGTTGAATGGCATAAGCGAGCATCAAGAGACGGTCTCAAAGCAAACCCTCTCACAAATGACAGTTTCTCCAATGAGCTAATGAAGCAAGCTAAGTGTGAATGACACAATGTTTTCTACCTCATTCTAGATCAACTAAAAATCTCTCATTGATTTACCTGAGCAATTTTACCTAATTAGAAAAATGAGTCATGCATACTTTTCAAACTGTAGTTGTTATCTAAGTCTCATATTGTTGTTCAAATCGATTATACTATTGAATTTTCATATCAAACTGGTTATGTACTTCCTGATACTGATTAAATGTTTGTAACATCGAATCTGCTCCCTACTCTTGCTCTTTCCAAGACTGCATAGAGTTGTACCCCATAGTCTCAATAGAAGTATCAATCAATCAATCAATTAATCTCTCTCTTCTCTCTCTCTCTCTCTCTCTCTCTCTCTCTCTCTCTCTCTCTCTCTCTCTCTCTCTCTCTCTCTCTCTCTCTCTCTCTCTCTCTCTCTCTCTCTGAGAGCAAGTGGGTCAATTCACACGTATCTCTCGAAGCTTCGTCTCCGACATACTGCTAATCAGGTATTCTCGCACTCTCCGATCCGAGACTGCCATTCCAGGCATTCTCGGAATTCCTCAGGCTCTTTGTTCATTCGAGCAATAACAGCCGGCTCGTATTCAAGAGCCTGGGAGCCGAAATATCTGCCCAGAGAATCCTGAGGTTGCATTGGAGTAACAGCGGGAATTCGACGTCGTCAGCTGCGAATCGTTGTCACCTGATGATCACTCGTCGGTGCGTTATCCAGGATTGCCAGTATACATTGCCAAGGTTCTGGCGGCTAACCCACAGATAGCGTCACGTATACCTCCAGTCCTCGTCCGCCACATGACATGATCATTGCATATCCGTCTGCTCCTTGGCTGCTGTCAGTTGACTGCTGCTCCATCTGCATATGCGCAAGCCCATCAGCTGACCTGCACAGCCCAACATCTTGCAGCCATCGTGACACATCGACTTGTTGGAGTGCACCCTGACGTTTTGTGAGTGTATATGAATCTGGTTCCCGCTGCAC
This sequence comes from Eretmocerus eremicus, assembly GCA_030522705.1. Lineage (NCBI taxonomy): Eukaryota > Metazoa > Arthropoda > Insecta > Hymenoptera > Aphelinidae > Eretmocerus > Eretmocerus eremicus. Next base: position 9,900 of record JAPYYZ010006908.1, on the reverse strand, counting down.
AGCATTGAGTGACCAATTCGAAAGGTGTGTGTCTTAAGGTGCTCTCCTTCATCGTACTTCTCACGCATGTTCACTGCCTCGAACCAGACCGATTGCGCTCCGAGCCCACCAACTCTCTCGACATTGTCGTTTGTATTCATACATTCGAATGCCTACTTCCGAGCGTTGAACGGGAAATGTGAGAGACAAAATTTTCCTGTATGAAGTGTGCAATGCAATTTTCCACATCGGCTGCGCGCGTGCATACGTAAGAACAGCAGCCGCTCATCGTTGTTGTGTGGTCCAATTTTATCACTCCAAAGTTGACATAAATCCACGTGAATCTAGCAACAAAAAAATATATAACGTCATTTATCCCGGGTCGAACACTCCGGTCTTCACGTTTCCATCTACGACCCTCGTTGATAATGCATTATCCCTCAGCATGCAAAGTCAGAAGTCATCATCATCGCATAATCCATCCTCGCACACCATGTCGAATCAACTCACTGTATCTAGTGCGCCTACCTCGTTCATAGCTTAGCCTAGTACGTCGCAAAATCCACACCCGGGCAACACTCCTGGACTCAACAGTCACCAAAATACACTCACGAAGTTTGCTGCCCTCGATTCTGATCAGAAAATGAACTCTATCTTTCAAAATCTCTCTAGAATAATTGATCAGAATGCTCAGTGCAATAATCGGATGACAAATCTTGGAAATCAGGTTGCTCATTGCACGACCATGATACAAAATCAGGAAACACGTCTAGAAAACCTGGGAAACAAAGTGTCTCGCTCGTATCTTGACATCAACAGTTTCAAGAACTCTGGCTCCGCAGTTTCAACCTGTGATTCGAATGCAGATATTGTCTTTTCGGGATGACCACTCGAAACTCACCTTTCAGACTCGTTTATTGTCCCCAGGATCTTTACCGAAATTGGAACAGAAAACTTCATTACTGATGTCATTGGGATTGATCGGCGAGTCCAGCCTCCACGTCGCTCTGGAAAAAATTCCGAAAATTTCGAGAACTCCTCAAGTCAAATATCCACTCTATTCTCGAGATGTGAGTCTGTCCAAATTCGGGATGAGATTATGCGCCTCAAATTTGCATATGGTGACCTACTTGCAGCTGAAATTCCTCCCGAGCTAGCAGATCGTCTGCAGAAGGAACTGTACCTGAAAGAATACTTACCACCTCAAACTTATAAACTCTCAGGGAAGGTCCGAGCTGCTCCTCGAGCGAAAAATTACGAAGGAGTCTGGGTGAGGAATGGTATAATTGACGTCCCCAAAAACTCTTTGAATGAGAGAATTACTGTTTCTCCTGCAGATGATCTGCCGGAATTGATTTGACGGCAACTCTAGTCGACCTCTTCAAACAACCTTGAATATATCACATCTCAACTTGTACAGTCTTGTGAAGTATCATAATGATGTTGAAGATTTTCCACACAAATATCCTAAGCATATATTCGCAGTCACTGAGAGTCACCTGAAAGGAATAGGAACGGATATCAGCGTGAATATATCAGGTTACTCCATAGTCCATTATGATAGGATAGGTCGCATAGGAGGAGGTATAGCAATTGACTTTTCAAACTCACTCAATATTAAGATAATCGCTCGATCTGACTCATCTCGAGAGAACCACCCCGAGTACATGATAACTGGAGTTACGAGTGGTAACCAGAGAGCACTTTTTGCAGTTGTGTACAGGCCGCCTAACGTACTGTTCCCTATCGAATTCTTTGACGTGATCTCTAAGCTCATTTCGACTTACACCACGTTCTTGATAACAAGTGATTTCAACAGTAATATTGCAGTAACAAAAGCTGACACGGATTATATGCATAAAGCCCTCAAAGATTTGTCTTTGGAACTAGTCAAATCGGATCAGATTCATCACACCCTTAACGCCGAACATAAAATGTCTCACACATGGATGGACCTTTATATTGTTGGCTTCCTCACTTCGGTTGTAAAGTATTCGAAATCTGGAGCGCCTTTCACAGTTGGGTATGACAAGATAGACCTCGTATTTAGCTTTGATTGCACTGTGAGCCCTCCTAAAACTATGACCAAGAGAGATTTCAAACATCTTGACGAAGCTTCATACTCACAAGGAACAAGAACCGGGCTTCCAGAAGTTGATGAACGTTCTGTGGTGAACGACAAAGAGTTAATCTTCAGTCAAGTACTGAGAATTGGACTTGATCACTTTGCACCAATGCAACCTCGCACAATCAGTACCTCTCGTAAGCCTTGAGTAACCCATCAAATCCGCGAAGCAATGAGAGAACGAGATCGTGTTGACAAAAAAGCCAGCAGCACCTGCTCTGTCTCACTCATGAAAGAGTATGGCAATTTGAGAGGCAAAATTCAAAAATCATTGTGGTCGTCGAAAAACGAGTACTATGCAAGTCAGATATCTGCTGCCCAGTGCTCAAACGATCTATGGCATTCTCTGAATAGGCTAGGCATAACCTCATCGAAATCTCCTTCTTCATCCAATGCTTTTCCCCCCAACGCTATAAACTCACATTTCGCCTTCATCTCTAACACCCCACCTTCACAACTCCTTCCATCAGCAATCAAGTCATCCCTAAACACATCATTTCCTCATTTTTCACTGCTATAAACCGACGCAGAGGAGGTCAAGCGAATCTTCTCCTCAATGAAATCCAAATCCTCCGGTATTGATAATCTCACCAGCGAAACGTTGCTCAACTCGTGTCCCACCATCCTTGGCCCGCTTACCCATATCCCCAACTCATCCCTCACTCAGGTTTCCTTCCCCCAACTGTGAAAACGCACCCTTGTCGCGCCGATTCCAAAATTCAATAACATCTCGAAACTGTCTGACCTAAAACTCATAGCTCGGCTCCTTGAGTACTCCAAAGTACTTGAAAAAGTAGTCTCCAGTCAGTTCAAGCATCACATCGGAATGAATAATTCATTCGACTCCCTTCAAGCCGGTTTTCGAAAAGGACACAGCACTCAGACAGCCTTGCTAGGGGTTCTTGATGACGTGCGATCCGGCATTGACAAATCAATGTATACTGTTCTCGTCCTTTTTGATTTTTCTGAAGCATTCGACAAGATCCCACACAACACTCTCATTGATGAGCTACGCACATTTAAGGTCGATGATCACGCTACTCGATGGTTTCTATCGTACTTAGCAGACAGGTGTCAGGCCGTCGTTTATGAGGGTGGAACTGTCTCTGAATGGCTGGAGATCAGTGCCGGAGTGCCTCAAGGCTCAGTACTCGGGTCCCTCCTATTTTCCATCTTCATCGACGAGCTTCCTTGAGTCTTGAGTTACACCCGTCATATGATATGCGCCGACGACACTCAGATCTATAGAAGCTGTCATCGTCATCAGTTCATCAAGACTCTTAAAATCATCGAACAGGATGGAAATGCGATCGGTTCATGGGCCTCAGCCTATGGTCTGAGTTTGAACCTGGAAAAGACAAAAGTAATGATACTTGGCAGCAGGGAAAACCTTCGTCTCCTCAACCTGGAATCTCTGACGCCCATTGTCATCGACGACACTCCTATAGATTTCGTGTCAGAGGCCAGAAATTTGGCAATATGGCTGACATCTGACTTGGACTGGGGGAACAAATATAGCATATATGCCAACGAGTGTTCGGTTCCCTCCGCCAACTACACCCTCATCAGCATGCCCTATCCTTTTCTCTACGAAAATCCTTGATCCAAACATGAGTTCTCCCGTTTTTTGATTATGCTTACCTAAACTACCACGATTTCACTGACGAGCAAAATACCCGCTTGCGGCGCGCTTAAATTGCATGTACTCGCTTTGTATTTGGCAATATACTCTGGCATGAGCATATAACTCCCTACCGAATCAAGTTGGGATGGCTCTCAGTCAGAGCCCGGAGGGACTATTTTCTTGCTAGTCTGATGTTCCAAATCCTGAAATAGCGGTATCCACTGTACCTGACTAGAAATATAATTGAGATCTGTAATACCATCTTACATAGATCAGGGAGATTATGGACGGGAGATTTACTCATCCCTCAATGGCGAACTATGTCTCTAAGAAACGCATTCTACGTGACCGGCTCATATTACTGGAACTCTCTGCCCCGCAGTGATACTTCTCTCCCTCGTAATTTGACGTCGATGAAAAGTCTCAAATCGATACTAATAAGGTACATCCCTAGCCTAGATCTCACCCTCGAACAATGAACGTGCATAGACCATATTACGTATCACTCAGGAACTTCCTGGAGTAGCTAGGAACACGGTTCCAGAGTGAATGTAACGGTACATACCTGCTGATGTCCCAGAGGCTACAGCTCCTCAAGTTATTGCCAGTTATTGCGTGCTGAACCTATCTCATATTAACTAATTCCATCTTGAGAATTTGTATATTGCTCATATCGATGGCATTTCATATTATTACCACTATATTAACCTAATTTTAGTACTAGATCATATATATTTGTACCCATTCATGTATCTTATTATTGTGCCCATGGGACCCATTGTCCCCGGGCAATAAATCAATTCTAATCAATCAATCAATCAATCAATCAACCTATCTCTCTCTCTCTCCATCTCTCTTCTCTCCTCGCTGGAGAGGAGGGACATGACTGATATACAAGTCCTGCAACCCGAGCGCGCGACTGGAAGGACGCGTTTGGCACGCGACGGGGAATTAAGATCATCTCCCGAGTCTCGACTACTAGCTCACGCGCGTTACCATCTTGCGTAGTCCATCTCTCCAGTAGCAATCTAACCAAGGATGTGATGAGGGCGAAGCGCTCAATCACTCACGATTATTTCACTGCTCATAATATCGAGCTCACTCTGCTTGACTCTGATGCAAAAACCCATGTGCCAGACCGTAGAATTCTCATTAATGAGATTTTTCTCCGCGAGAAATACAAGGAATATACACGTTTGAGGTCACTAGCGCGGGGGTTAGGCTTTAAGTACGTCTGGCACAGCAATGGACGTTCCTGGGCTAGGCGGAGGAATGGTGATCTTGCGCATGCGTTCGAATCCCTTGCCAAACTGCATGCCATTCAAACGGCGAGCCGGGGGGTCAGGGAACGAACATCTACATCACTGGACAGCACCAAGAACATTTCCGACGTTCCGAATCAGGGTGCAGCTCCGGCAGCAGAAACAGCAAGGACTCCCTGACTAGCTACACCTGCTGGAGAGCCGGGAGAGAGTAGCAGTCCCTTAAAAGCGGGGTTCCTTGATATTAACTCGCACCGAGATGGAATTGATCAACTCCGCCGGCTCGTTGCTCAAGATCCCTCCTACCATCTTTTTGGGGTGGCTGAGTCGTGGCTGGATGAATTCGTTGATGACAGTCTCGTTCAGATCCCTAGTTTTTCATTGCTGCAACAAGATCGCAACGGGGGAGGTGGTGGAGTCGCTTTGCATGTGTGCAATAATCTCAAAGTGGGAAGATCGACCTCATCTGATACTCTTGGCCCGGGGAAACCTGGCGTGCCTGAATTTCTTCTTTGTAGCGTACAGCAGGGCGGCTCTCCACCGATATTGATCGGAGTATTGACAGATCCCTAAGACTGCCATGCAGAAGGATGAAGGGCTATTCGGCTCGTTACGTCGTTTGTGTGGTGTATTAGTCATGAAATTATGATGGGGGATCGGAACGCGGATCTGTTGGATGCAACTCACCCTGACACAAAGACACTCACTGCACTGACGGGAGAACTATCCCTACAGATTGTGCAGCATGGCCCGACTCACCAACATAACCCCAATGTATCTCGCACATGAATTGATCACACGTACATCGACGAGAATGACACCACTACTGACTTCTTTAATAGGTTACTGCCCGGTCTCGGCAAGCACGCGGTCATTGATGTAACCATCAACATCTTTTTTCCGCTCCGCCAAGAAACTCCTTTATTGATAGGGATTTCCGTCACATAAGTCCGGAGCGGTTGAATGATCGCTTGTTACGCTGCGACTGGACAGCCCTGTATAATGCTGAAACCAGTTTGGGAGACGCTATGAACTGTCTCAATGACAATTTAAGAACTGTTCTGAATGAATTAGCGCCTGGAAAAACGGTCCGGGCCCGTAAAGGTGATGGTCCTTGGATTGGTCCCAAGTTGAAAGCGCTCATGAAGAAGCGAGATGCGGTACGTAGGCGCTGGGAGCAAAATCAATCCAATCAGCGCAAGCGTCTTGAGCTTCAGAATGAGTACTTTTGGCTTAGCGAAGAGATCGAGGTGCGCCTAGAGAAGGAGCGTCATTCTTCCCCTCAAAGTCATCTTCCAGACACCCTAGACCAAAACAAGAACATATGGGAGGAAATGCGCAACTTCGGTCTCTTGCCCGAGAACAAAGAGGAGGAACTCCATGAGTTCACACCGGATGAGCTGAATGCTCACTTTGCGGGGGTCTCCATCTCGCCTCACGGAAATATTAGAGAAGAAATGGACGAAATCGACCTGGCCACAGAGGAGGGCTTCAAGTTCAAGGCCAGAAATTCCAATGGAGTAGTCCTTGTCATCAAACATTCTTCCTCGCGGGCCCGTGGGATGGATGGGGTCCCTCAAAGCGTGAACGCGGAGGCTCTCCCGGCCATAGGTGATCTTATTGTACATATTTTCAACTCCTCTTCTGCTCACGGCATTTCTTCTAAGGCTCGGAAGTAAGCACAGCTGATTGCACTGGAGAAGGCTGCAGCTCCATCAGCGGCCTCGGACTCCCGTCCTATTGCGCTGTTGTGCTCTCTCTCCAAGGTTCTGGAGAAAATAGCCCATAACCGAATCACGGAGCAATTCAGAGATACAAACTTACTTCATCGCTTCCAGACTGGTTTCAAGCAACACCACAGCACTCAGACAGCTCTGCTAAAGTTGACCAACGACATCAGAGTAGGTATTGGCAGGAAAAAGATCACCCTTCTACTACTGTTCGACTTGAGTACAGCTTTTGACACAATTCCACCATCCAAGTTATTGAATACACTACGACATCTGGGTTCCTCGGGATCGGCACTCCTGTGGATGAAATCATATTTGCAGGGTCGCGCCCAAATTGTCACGTCAAAAAATGGTAATTCTGATTGGCTCACTATGAATCTGGGTGTTCCACAGGGTTTCGTTCCTCGGGCCTCTACTCTTTCGCTTCCACGTCAATGATTTGCCTGAGTTGTTAGATGGAAAGTCGGTGAGCCATCTTTTCTACGCAGACGACCTCCAAATCTATCTACACATAGATGAGAAGATCATCAAGGAGGGTATTGCTCGGTTAGGAGAATTAGGGCGACTTGTTGCTGGGTGGGCTGAGAGCTCTGGCCTGCGTCTCAACGCTGGCAAGACCAAAGCAGTCTATTTCACTTCTGAGAGGAACGTAAGAGACTCGCAGAAGCTGGACTGGCCAGGGGTTGAAATACAGGACGGGGTATTCGTGCCATTCACTCTCACGGTCGTGAGTCTTGGTGTGACATTGGACAACGAACTGACGTGGAGACCGCATATCAATCGAGTCACAGAGAGAGTGAACAAGGCTCTCGATAGCTTGCGGTTCATTATGGCCTGTACTACTGAGACTCTCTGAATTCGACTGGTCGAGATCCTAGTCCAACCCCATCTGGACTCCTGCGCGATTGTGTACCTGGACGCTACAGACGAACTGAGGACGTGGGTACAGAGACTAAGCAATCCATGTGTGAGATCCATTTCGGGTGTTAGGAGAGACGAGCACGTCATCTCGTACAGAGAGCGCTTGGGTTGGTTGCGTACTGATTGTGCATAGCTCAATCTCACTCAAATCATTCAATCCGGTTCTTGTCAGAACTTTAGCACTCAAACGGCCCTCCTGAAAGTTTCTGAGGATATTAGAGTTGGAATCGAGAATAAACTCGCCACGCTACAGGTTCTATTTGATTTCAAATCCGCCTCTCATGCCATCAAGCATACTATATTGCTCCAAAAAATGAAGGAGATGAGCTCCTCTGAAGATGCTCTGAGATGGATTGCGACGGGTATCCCGTCGCAGCCGAGTCGTGCACGAGAAAATTCTCACCTCAATCTCGGATCGGCCACCTCGGAGGTGCCGATCCGAGCGGGAGGCCAGGAGGCCGGACGCCGGCAACATGAAGACGGCCGCCGACACCGGGGCAGCGAGACGAGTCGTCGAGGGCGCCGACAGCAACGGGGCAACGGCGCGAGTCGTCGAAGGCGCCGAGAACACCAGGGTATCGCGCGGGGGCCAGGGTAGAGCTACGCAAAGATGGCACGGGTCACCCTCGCGCATGCAGGGCCGGAGGATGAGGCGTCGTCGTGGCTTGCGAGTGTCGTGCACCCAGTGCACGGCTTCCGCGACTCGCTCAGCGCAGCGTGGCGTGGCGGGCGTGGGGTTAGGGCCGAGCGCTTCGTGCTCGTCCCAGGTCGCAGCTGTTCACCCGCACACACCCACACACCGCGTTCCCGAGGGGCCTGCCGCTCCAGGCATGATCGCGACGTGTGCTCGAGGTCACTGGAGCAGCACCACCACGCGAAATCAGCCCGGGCGACCGCGAAACGACGAGACGTTGACAACACGCGCACCCGGCGAGCAGCTGACTGGCGCTGTCGCCGCGCAAGCTGGCCTGCGCATCATCAGGTGGCCAACTCAGGCGCTAATTCGGGCAAGCCGAGTTCGAGGCCAGGGCAGCGCCAGCAGACGCCAGACACCTGGACGTCTGCCTCGAGGCGCTGGGGCAGTCGTGGACACGGGGCGATATGAGCATAGGGGCGCCACGAGGAATAGCAGAATGCGTGTATGGGGCGATATGGGCATGCCTACGACTATATAGGTATACCATAGCGCCGAGAGCATGTAAGAAGCTCCGATGGGGCAAAATGGACATACAGGTGCCAAGCAACGAAGCAGAATGCACATATGGGGTGATATGGGCATACGTATACATATATAGGTATGCCACAGCGTTAAGAGTGTGCAATATGCTCCGGTGGGGCAAAATAGATATACAGGCGCCAAGAGCTGTAGCAGAATACGCACATGGGGCAATATGGGCATACCTATGCATATATAGATATGCCACGGCGCCAAGAGCATCCAAGATGCTTCGGTAGGGCAAAATGAGTATCGGAGCGCCATGGACCGCAGTAGAAGGCGCTGGTAGTGCAATATAGGTATACCTATGTCTATATAGGTATACCAAGGCGCCAAGAACGACAACAGACGCCTCCAGCATTCGGAATAGAACACTATGGCACCGAGTAAAGCTAGCTGCGCGGAGCCTCCACCGCGGCGATCGGGGCTGCGTAGGAGGGATACACACCACGCCTGGTGAAGGCACGAGCCCGGTAGAAGGGGAACGAGCGCCAGGGCCGTGAATACGAGTAGTAGGCGCTTCGCGGCGATTTTCAAGGGCAGCCTCGGGCTCGCCGGCTATGTTGATGTGATTATTCGGAATCGCGCGCGCAGCAGACGCCAGAGCGAGGTAGTAGACCGGCCGGAAATCTGCATCGGCCAATCAGAGGCACCGGAGTAGATAGACGAAGACGATGCGGGTGGATGAGGAGCCGACAGCCATTCGCCACTTGTGTAGCTGACGCTGAGCAGAGCACACGTACCCTCGCCTCGTGCATTTTTCGTTATTCGTAGCCACGTGCACGGTGCCCCCAGGAGTGCGTGAGAAGCCAGAGTGACGACGCCAGAGTTGAGGAGGAATATTGTGGATTGTGACGCCAATTGCTATTGAGAGGATGTCTGCAGCAAACGGTGAGTGGCTGTCTTACTAAATTTGCCTCTCGCCACGTGTCTGTATTGCAAGCCTCGTGCGCGTGTCGGTCGGGCATCGTCGAGCCCTAGGCGCCTCCGGACTCCAGGGGGCATCGGTGCCGTGGCTACCGTAGCCAGAGTGGGCAGTGCGG
>JAPYYZ010006905.1:0-16230 GCA_030522705.1 Eretmocerus eremicus | reverse complement strand
AACGATGGTTTTTTGACGCCAATTATACGTTAAAAAGCCAAAAATCGAGGGATTACGGTCAAAAAGTCGGTTTATACGCCTTTTGAGCGCATATAGCGCAAAACTAACCATGGGATCGGATTCTGCGTACAAAAATACATCGATTATGGTAAACTGCGGATTTTTTTGGCCGATAATGAGCCCAGGAAAAGTGGCTGAGCGTTTTACGAGGAAAATCCCATGTTATTTAAATGGGAAACTCCATGGCTCTTCAGGCACGGTGAAAAATTTCTTTAAAAATCCCAAAAAATACTTTTCGTTTATTTCTCACCATAAGAAAGATTAATAGTCGTGGAAGAAGTCGATTAAAAAATATTGGTAAATAACGGACACCCTAATCTGTACACTCACAAGATTTTGCGTAATCACTGTGTCACTGTAACGGATGGATCAGATTGGAGCTTAGTGCACTTGACGACTGCGTGGCAACGACTTTCTTGCTCTTGCGAGAGTAGCTGCTCTGATGCTCCGAATGCTCAAAATTTTTGCGCGTCACTCTCGGGTATGACTTAAGTTGACGGCCATTTGCACCACAGCCTGAGCTATCTCCCACAGAAGCATCTAGCAGAGGATATACAGGCAACGTGACTTGTCAAAACTCCGACATTCTTCGCGGGATATCATGCTCAATGCTGTCTACAATTGTTTCATGAGGGCCGGTTTTCTGGATGAGGTGGAGACAAAGCGCGCTCGGCTCAGAGGAAGAGTCACCCGACCCGAGCGCGCTCTGCCTCCATCTTAGATATACCGACCCTCATAAGCCCATCATAGACATTCTTGATTTATCACTTGAGTTATCGAAATAATGGCATTTCTTCGATTTTGATTTCACAATCTGAGTCTAGGCGTCAAGAGGATCTCGTGCAAACTTGAATGGGAGGAATCGGGCAATTATGAGTATTAAGAATGATTATTATCAACGATATAATTTTAATTGATGTTTTGATACTCGAAGTTGCCCGATTTCTTCCATTCAAGTTTGCAAGAGACCCTTTTGATGCCTAGACTCAGATTGTGAAATCAAAATCGAAGAAATGCCATTATTTCGATAACTCAAGTGATAAATCAAGAATGTCTATGATGGGCTTAAGATTGTTGAAGATTGTTTACGATGGGTTAATGAGAGTCGGTATACCTGTGATGGTGGCACAGCGCGCTCGGCTCAGTGGCAGAGTTTACCGAGCCGGGCGCGCTCTACCTCCATCCCAGGTATACCGACCCCTATAAGCCCATCGTGAACAATCTTCATTGATCACTCAGGTCATCGAAATAATCTTAATTCTCTGATTCTGATTCCACAATCTGACTCTAGGCATCGAAATGATCTTTTGTAAACTTGAATGGAAGGAATCGGGCAGCTCTGAGTATCAAGAATGATGATCAACAATATCATCCAATTGGTATTTTGATACTAAAAGTTGTCCGATTTCTTCCACTCGAGTTTGCAAGAGATTTTTTTTTATGCCTAGAGTCAGATTGTGGAATCAGAATCAAAGAATTGCGATTATTCCGATCACGTAAGTGATCAATGGAGATTGTTTACGATGGATTCATGAGGGTCGGTATACCTGAGATGGAGGCAGAGCGTGCCCGGCTCGGTGGAAGTTTATTGCTGAGTGGCAACAAAAAAAAGGTGCACGAGCCCCCAAAAGTCGACCGCACTTTTACAACACTATAGAACTGCCTTCTCACAGCTCCATAGGATATCAGTATGCTCTACATTATTCACCTCATCAATCGGTTCCCTCATCACATAATCTTGAAAAGCATATATTTGGAAAGTGCTCAATATTTCTGATATTTTGGTCCTATTTTCAACTTTTTAGCTTTTTTCTACGAGAAGTTTTGATAAATCGGAAGCTAATCATAATTCTATAGGTTTTATCACTGTTTCATCTTGAGACAGGTAGAGTTAGTCTTGATACCGAATCCCAAGACCATTGGGTTACCCGGAGACTTTTTACAGAGCTCCAAAGTCGGGCTACACTCACAAGCCCAAAATTTGTTATCAAATCCCGAGTCAGTGCCTCGCATCTGGGCAACTCAGATCCGTCTCAATAATTTTTGCAGATCAAGGATAGATCACCTAAGTGAATGCCGTTGGACCCATACGGATAGAGTCACCCGTTCGTTAGGAATTCGGTTTTAATTTGGTTTTTTCATAACATCCCAGTGTGCGTCGCAAGTAGATTTCAACGCGCGTAATTGTGTGCGTGCGCCGTTGCCCGCGACCGGATGTTCGAGAAAAATGTCGTTTTAAAGAGGCTCGCAACGTCCGGAACATTCCGCCCGCCACGAAACGAATGCTGAGTTTCGGTCTGAAAAATATCCGAGGAAATTGTACAATCGTGGAAAAGTTCCGCAATACAAATGACTCTATCTGGATACAATACAAGCGTTACAGTACACCAAATTTTTAATGGAGAAATCATCAATATAATGTTTATGTTGTAAAAACTTTGGAGAATATTGAATTGGGACAATTTTAAATTTTCAGAAATAATCAATGTAGTCATTTTCGCACAAAGCGTCCATCATAAGAACCACCTGAAGTTTCTCAAAGCACAAATGTACTCATCACAAGATCTTGATCAGGCAAAGTTCCTCATATTCCTGCATCACAGTCGGAGAGGTCGCCGCCCGCCCTGAGTGACTCGAGACGAATCAAGTGGACGCGCGCATCGTTGTTCACCGACAGCTTGATCAGAGTCTTGACTGCTCTGATGTACTCCTCATCAGAGGCTCGAACTCTTGCCACAAGATTCAAGCCGTCGAGTCCAGGGTTGAAAGAGATGATACGTCCAAGCGGCCATTTGGTTGGCGGCAATAGCTTGTCCTTGAACAGCACCGAGTCGCGAATTTGCAATTCAGTGTTTGAATAGAGCCACTTGGCTGTCTGCTGCATTTGACACAAGAACTCTCCTCTCCAGCGCTTCAAGAAATGATTCCTCATTAGCGTGAGTAAATGCCCTCTGGAATAAGGAGAATCATTGTCACTAGTACGATCGAAGGGCTCAGAAGGAGCTACCAGCTCAGCACCTATCAAAAAATGGCCAGGATTTAACGCTGCAGAATCTTCTACATTACAACTCATGGAGCCGAGTGATCTAGAATTCAAACATGCCTCGGTCATGGCCGAGATCGTCGAGGATTCTTCATTTGTCAGTTTAGAGTCGCCGATGACACGATACACATGTCTCTTGAATGAGCGCACATTAGCCTCCCACAGGCCACCAAAATTGAGAGCACGAGCCGGGATGGATGACCAACTCACTCTGTCCTTAGCAATACTTTCAGCGACTTCTTGACTAAACGAAAAAGTGCTCTCGAAAAATTTACGATGCGTGTCATCGGCGCCTCTTGAAGTTGTACCATCATCAGAATCCATTGTCCGGGGTGGACCTCTTCGTGCGGTGAAACGCCAAAAAGCTGCTAAAGATGCCGACGAAGTGAGATCAGACACGATTCCGATGTGGACCACCCGAGTTACCATACAAACAAAAATTGACACGTATCCTTCACATGCCTTTTGGCCAAGACCTGGAGCGTGTCGAATCATGAAAGGTCCAGCATAATCCACTCCTGTGGAAGTGAATGGACGCGCGGGTCTCATACGCACCGCGGGCAATGGCGTCATTCGCTGCTCTTCGGTGACGGCTTGATGACGAGCACAACTTTAACACGCACGAATAACTTTTCTTATATGATTTCGTCCGCGGACTATTCAAAAACGTCGGCCTAGGTGACTCTGAACTAAAGACGGTCCGCCGTGGAGTAGGTCACGATGAGCTTGTTCAATAAGAAAACCCACTACATGGCTCTTAATCGGTGAAATGACAGGGTGTTTTTCGTCTCCTGTCAAGAATGAATTTTGAAGACGTCCCCCCACGCGTAAAACACCTGCACCATCGATGAATGGCGACAAGCCTAGTACGGGACTCGATGACTGAATTTTCTTGCCATTTTCAAGAGCATCAATTTCATTCACGATCGCGTCTCTCTGAATGCCCCTGAACAGATATTTCGAACCAGCTTCTTATTCATTGGCGCGCAACCCTCCACGCCGGTGCGGCTCGCTTTTGGATAGTTTTGCGTTAAGACGCCAACAATGAATACTAGCGAGAGCTCGAATGATCTTATCGACTTGAGAAAATCTCTCAACCCAGTTTGTGAAATTCGGAGAGACTGCTACGTGCATTGCTCTCGACTCTTTCTGACGCGCTTCGACGTCTGTGAAAAATACGCGTTCAGCGGATACGGGCCATTCCGGCTCTGATTCTGTAATCCATTCTGGACCTTGCCACCATAACGATGATTTCCTTTGCTGAGATGGAATCACGCCGCGTGAAGCCAAATCCGCAGGATTATCGGCCGATGCAACGTGTCGCCCAACCGATGATGAAGTCCAAGAGGAAATCTCACTCACGCGATTCGCGACAAATGTCTGCCACTTCGAAGGATGGGTCTGCAGCCATGCTAGTACAATTTTCGAATCTGTCCAGCAGTGAATCTCAAGTGGTTGGGTGTCGAGCTTGGGAAGTATGTAAGCAACTAACCTTGCTAACGGAAGCGCTCCACAGAGCTTTAATCGTGGCAGACACACAATTTTGATTGGCGCTACCTTTGCCTTCGCTGTGAGGGTTTTTGAAGAAGTTCCTCCTTCCGAATGAACGATGACGTACAGCACAGCGCCATAGGCTCGCCGCAAAGTATCGCTGAAGCAGTGGAGGCTCCCTTGTGACGCTCTCGATGTGCCAACCTAGCGTGGAACTCGGATGCCTTGAATATCGAGCATCCTCCATTTTATTCCATGCCAATCATCTCGCGTCGAGTCTAGAACAGGCTTATCCCAACCTACTTTGAGGAACCACAACTTTTGCATGAGAATCTTGGCTGAAATGGTGATAGCAGAAAGGTATTCAACGGCGTCAGATAATTTCGAAATAGTTGATAGCATGGAGCGCTTCTTCACTTGGGCCCCATCGTCGGGCAGGACAGCTTCGAAGCAGAACGCGTCCTCTGAAGATATCCAGCGTAGTCCCAACGTCGGAACCGTATCGTCGACTTAAACAACCGTAACTCGCTCTCCTGATGAATTGAGGCGCAAGCTCTGCAGAGCTCTGAGGTCGTTGGAAGTCCACTTTCTAACATTGAAACAAGCCGACTGGAGTGAGCTAGCGGCTCATCTCGCGTACTGATCAGCTCTTTGACTGTGTCTTCTCCGACGTGAAAATCATCAGCATATCTTGAGCGACGGTTCACTATTGAAGCACTGGTGAATGAAGATTTATAGTCGTCAGAAAGTTGGATCACACAAGCATTCGCTTGGAAAGGAGCGCAGCCTTCACCATAAGTTATTGTTTGCAATCGAACAATTCGAACTGTCTCACCGAACGACTTTCGCCACAGGATGCGTTGCCAATCACGATCATCTTCGTGAATTAAAAACTGGCGGAACATTCTTACAATGTCGCAAGTAAATACAAATCGTGAAAAGAACCATCTAAGTAAAATGATTGAAACATCTTCTTGTAACTTTGAGCCCGTGTATAAATATGAATTGAGAGACTGTACATTTAAATACTTACGTAAGGCATTGAACACAATTCGAATTCTACCTGAATCACGCTTAAATACTGCTTGATGTGGAAAGTAACAAAGGTTCAATTTGCTTACCTCATGAGGAGAGACTAACAATTTATGATGAAGGTCAGAGTACTCATCCATGAAATGTAGTATTCAGTATGCTCTGGCCAAGTCAGGCTGACGCTCAAACTTCCAAAGAGTCCTATTGAGACAGGCCTCGGCGACGGCTCTCGTATCTAGGAGGAAAGGCTGCACTTTGAAGGGCAGGCGGAGGACGAAGCGGTCATCGACGTCCCGTGAATGGGTTTCCTTGAAGTAGCGTAGACAATTTTCTCCTTCTTGAGTCAGCTGAGTCGCAGCATGAACCTCCTTAAGCTCCCAGAACCTTGAAAGTTGCCTTGACAGCTCGTCCGTACCCTCGGTATTGACATGCAAGACGCGTCGAGTCGGCTGAGGCTTAGAGGAGGGCTCCCTCGCTCCGAAGACGATCTAACCCAGTACTGATTGAAGAGCGCAGGGCTGATCAATTGAGCCTCTTTCGATGCGATCTCGAACCATGGCAGAAAATACCTGCGAACTGAAAATACTATCGATGCGACCAGGAGTCGCAAAGGTAGGGTCTGCTAGCTGGAGATTATTCAAATGAGCCCAGGCAGCAGTAGAGATCGATTCTCTTGGAGAATCTTCCGTCAGTTCAGCACGAGTGCGGAAAATGCATATGGGAGATCTGAAACCAACGTTACTCTTACTCTTGAACGAGCAACTGAAGTTGGACGGTTTCCCAAACCAGAGCATACAACCTCCGTGCGGTGCTTGCGAAGGCCCAATGTTTGAACCAGTCTTTCAGTCAGGAATGTGTCCTCAGTACATGTGTCGAGCAGCACCCTCGCTCGGGCGGTTTGACCCTCCTCTCCTCGAAGCACAACGATCGCCGTCGAGAGAACGGTTTTCCGATCTGCTGCAAACGAAGGTGGATTGGTGTGGTGACATGAAGTTGCATACGCTGTGGTTGAAGTTTGATTTGGGGACTGCTCCGACGAGCTTCCTGAGCGAGATGTTGAGTCCTGATGAAGCTTCGAATAATGATTTTTGCCGCAGACATAACACTTCTCCTTCGACCTGCAAGGTTCCAAGGAATGGTTATTCAGGCAATTTGTGCAAAGTTTAGCAATCTCAAGGCGTCTCTTCCGCTCAGCAAGAGAATTTTGCATGAATTTTCAGCAGCAGGCCAAGAAATAGTCTTCCTTGCAGAATGTGCGAAGAGAGCGAGACTTGGATTTGTCCTCCTTGGCACTTGTGACGAAAGCTGATGAACGTTTGGACTGCTTCTGATTCTTGCTTCTGCCTGACCTCTCGTTCTGCGTTAAATTGGTTTTGGAGGTATGAGCAGGTTTGCTCGTCTCCGACTGAAAATTGTCAACCTTGGCCTGCACCTTCTCAACAGAGCGTACTCTGTCCTGTAAGAATTTCTTGAGAAATTCATATCTTGGGAACTCTCCATATTTTTCCCTCTCAGCAAGCTTCACCCAGTCTATATGTGTTGATGCGGGCAGTTTACTCTCGATGGAATAGTCAAAAATGTCATGCCATTGATCAACAGGGCGACCAAGTTCTCGAAGATTGTTGATCCCTTCATCGACTGCATTTAAAAGCTAAGTGAGATGTGAAGTCGTCTCAGTATTTGCTGGAGGCATATCGACGAAAGTTTGCATTTAAAGCGCAAAACGCAGTGGTTTATCATCATACCGAGCACACAGCGTCCCCCATACCTCACCGAAATTTGCAGATACAGCCTTGATCCCTCTGAGCGTTTCCAGAGCTTCACCTTCCAGGCTATTAAGTAGGCGCTGGAATTTGATGATCAGTTCGGGATGAGGATCGTTCAGCACGAGTGAAGTGAACCTCTCCTTGTATGACTCCCAGTCACGTGGCCGACCGTTGAACTTCGGTAGCTTCACGTGCTTCAGTGAAGACTGCAGTGTAGACCGAGTGAAGGAGTCAGCATCGGATGTGCCGGAGATGTTCATCGGCTGTGGCAGCTGTTGCGGGTGCGGTCTTGGTTGAAGTTACTTGAGCCTGGCCTTGAACCATGATTTTGTCTTGAGATAGTTCTTACAGACGGCTGAGTTAGTCCCATTGACGATGTCTGGATGTTCCTTCAGCGTATCAGCATGCAGTTGAGTTCCCGTATCCCTGACGCGGAATTCCATCCAAGGATGCTCCAAGAGGTCCAGTTGCACCTCACAATCAGCCTCCGTGTACTGAGCTGTGCCAAGATTGTTGAGAGCTGTCGACATTCCATTGATCAATTTAGCTAAATTCATTTGCATTTTGAGAGTCTTTTCACCCTCTTCGCCCATGATTCTGATATTTGAGACGACTTATTGGATTTAAAACAGGACAGAGTAATTATAAGATCGAATCGGAACGAGAGCCACCGAATACCGCGATTGCGACGATCCTTGAATAAATTTGAATGATATTCATCCAATTTGTTGACGTCGCAAGCCTCGCCCGATCCGATAGGCAGCAGCGCTGGTTAGCCGATGCTAGGCCAGTGTGTTGGTGGACTGGCCGTGTAGTGCAGCGGGAGTCAAAATTCTCTCATTGAAATACCTTATTTGTCGTATGTGCGTCTGTACATAGCTTGCTGTGTGTAAAGCTGCAGAGCTGAGTGAACTGGTACTCGTCGGTAATGCCTTGCGGAGGCCAGAGATGTTGAGAAGGAGCGTAGAATGAAGGAACGCACAATCGCGTGATCTTCTGTTCCGTTGCCGACGATGACCGATGACTTTCCGCTTTGCTGCGATGATGGCTGCTTTCGTCGTCTTTCTCGAAGGTTCGAAATTTCTCAAAGCTGAGGAGACGATGCAGTTCGATGATGATGATGCTCTACACACTGCACCACACTTACGCGCACCCGCGAATTTCCCTGAAATAGCGAGCACACGATCGTCTCTCGTCCATACACTGTCCGATCGATTCACATCATGTGCACTCGCGACACGCGATCACCACTCTCTCTGCGGTGTATCCGGCTCGAAGGACCAAATTTCGTCGAGGCTCCAACTTGAAATTCGGGTAAATGAACTGTAGGTGCGCGAAAAAACCTCGAGACGTGAAATTGAGCATCCACACGAAAGCATAAAGAGAATGATGATTGAATAAGAACAAAGGAATATCACTTTTACTATCTATTCATTACCTACTCCCGTACTCACTAAACTAAAACTAGTATTCTACAGAATGGGTGCACTGGCGCGAACTCAAAGGAATAATTTGCGAGTCGCATCGATCTGGGGGAATTTGCGGGCGCGCACTGCTAACTTTTTTGGCGGATCAGGTGAGTGGCGCGATGCCATTTGACTGCTTGCGAGGCGAGCCGTCGCAAGTGGATTCAAACGCGCGTAATTGTGTGCGTGCGCCGTTGCCCGCGACCGGATGTTCGAAAAAAATGTCATTCTCAAGAGGCTCGCAACGGCCGAAACACGGCTATATCTCCGGCTCTACTACAATCGACATTTGGGTCGGCGTATTCTGAAGATGATCCTGCTAGGTGGAAACTGAGTGTATTCCTAGGACTGAAAAGATGTGCGCATGCGCAAGAGATCCTGATTATTAGATGGAAACTTGCTTCGAAAACTTCGCGAAAACGGCGAAAATCGGCGTATTTTTAGTATCCATATCTCAGAGAGAGAGCCGATAATTATTGATGAACATCAAGACCAGTACCTGACATGTCGTTCTGGGTTATCGTGAGGGTAATTCCTGTGAAATTCTTCCCAATCGATTCTGGTTGGCCGGGGTTATCGTGGAGTGAATTGGTTTTTTTGAGACAAAATGAATGGACCGAAGTAGATCGAAAATATTGAGATGGCCAGAAATGGCAGCCATTCCGAGAAAGGCAGGAAATCATGGAGAAGTCGTTCCACAGTTCTAACCCAGGGTGTCCGATCTTGGAAATTTTGGAAAGTCTGACTCTTTCAGGGAATTTCTTCATCCTGGAAAACCGAGGAATTCCAGGAAATCCTCGCCGAGAACCTGGAACTGTCCAACTCTGCTCAAATGTCAGAGATCGTGAATGGAAGTCAAAGAGTGGCTATCTTGGAATGATTCCCTAAATTGAAAGTTCACGCGCCGATAGTTACGAGTGTCGATGAATCGCGTCGAGATTCGCGCGAGAAAGAGATAAGGCCTTGCAGGTCCAATTAGACTCCTTACCGCTGAGTCAGCTTGGCGGTGAGCTGCCATGTAAATGTCGAGTATAGTCAACGATACCTCAGCCCACTATATATCTATACACATATACTCTGCGTAGTATGTAGCTATGCCAAGCATCCGCAGCCGCTTGGCAACAGAAGCGAAAATTCGGAAAGCGGGAAGAAGACGCGATTAAGTGGGGAGAAAAGCGGAGAGGCCCCGCCGGGCTTTTCGAGAGAACGGACGCTGCCTGCGAGCAGCAGTACGCACTGTTACCTCAAGCTGGCCGGAGGTTCTGTCGGCCAGCCCGAATAAACAGTATATTCGCCGCGCAATCCGAAACTTCTCTTCATTCCTGTTCCTGCCTCTCCTCCGTTCCTGGATAAAGTTGACAAATTTGCGATCCTGCCAGGATACGGAGTCGCGAGTGAGTACCAATCGCGAATGAACAAATTCACCACAGACATACAGTGAGTGCGAGAGAGAGACCGGAGAAGGGTCGCCGCCGCTGCTTTGTTTGGGACGACTCGCCAAGCCAAGGCCCGTAGCCCGCTGCTCTTTGCGCATACCAGTGCATAGCTGTGGAGTGACGCGCGGGGGAAGAAGCTCCCAACAAGCAGCCCGCCGCGGATGGATCTCAAAAGAAGGGAGCACTACGGAGAACCGCCGCGCGCGCGCTTCTCACTAACTCAGCGCTGCATTACGGAGGCCCGTATAGGTCACCGACTAACAACCCCCGCCTGTCCGAGCGTTCCATAAATACAAGTATTGAGGTGAGTGAACACCTTATCGCACTGTATTGACGATGCGGAGGCTTGACGATTCCGTCAGACGACTCACCAGTCGAGTCTACTAGTTTCTTCGGGGAACGCGACGGGTTTCGACGACCGACAATTAAAATACGAGATGGACTCTTCCAATTTGCCGACGCATTGAAACCCTTCATTTCAACCATGAGTCACGAGGAAGTCGAAAAGCAGCTCGAGGGAAGTATAGAAAGGGAACGAAAGATGGAACGGGAGATGGAAGAGTTGCGGCAACGCCTAGCGTTGTGGAAAGGTTCCACTCTCGCGAGTGAACTGACGGAAGAAGAGATTGAGGAGCAGGTTTCCAAAATCACGACAAGTAGACAAAAAGAGATTCGCGAGTTGCTTTTGGAGATTCGCGAATTTGACGGAACAACAGGTGTTGAGGCTTTCCTCGAACAGTGCAAGAGAATTTCTCAACAAATACCCCATGATGCAGAGAAAATCGCGTTTGTATGCAAGGTTATGGCGAACCAATTGAAAGGCGAAGCAATCGCTGTGGCGGATCGCATGACCGAAAAATCTCTTAGACACTTTGCAGAAGCGATGAGGCTAGCTTTCGAAAAAACTGAAGAAGATTACACTCAATCAATCGAGGAGCGCAGCGCAACAAGGCAGAGATATAACGAGGGAATTGAAGATTCTATCAAACGCTACGCGGAAATAGATGAGCGAGTTCAGCGATCCATGGATCAGGTTGAGCCTCGGCTTAAAAATTTATGTCGGATTATCGAAGAGGAAGAACGGATCCGCCGATTCATGAGGTTTCTGAAACCCACCATGGAACCGTGAGTCGTGGCTTTGCAACCTACGACTCTCAATGAGGCTTACCACCGGCCATGAAAGGAAAAAGAGACTATCGAGAGGATGAAGCCTACGGGCAGCACAAAAAGGCCGTTGCGGATTGACCCCAAGAGGTGCAACCACAGCTCGCTCGGAGTAACCCGCAATCAACCACCCGGAAAGATTGTTTTGCACCCACTGTAAAATATCGGAGCATTCGGAGGAGCAATGCTTCCGCAAAAATCCCCAATTGAGGAATATAAACTTTCAGTCGCCCCGACATCAAAACAAAGATCTACCGAGGAGAATTCAAGAGGTGTTGGATCCATCTACAGGTCCTCCTCAGGAAATCCCCTCAGAAGTCGACCCGACCGAA
Source organism: Eretmocerus eremicus (assembly GCA_030522705.1). Classification (NCBI taxonomy): domain Eukaryota; kingdom Metazoa; phylum Arthropoda; class Insecta; order Hymenoptera; family Aphelinidae; genus Eretmocerus; species Eretmocerus eremicus. The sequence goes on along the minus strand of JAPYYZ010006905.1, from coordinate 4,440 downwards.
TCGATCAATACGATTCCATAATATACTTGAGATTTCGGGGCGTCCGAGCTCCAAACGGACTCCTGGTAGACTCCGGAACTAGGAAGTCGCACATCAAAGTTCGATACGTAGATCCTCAGAACGATCCTTTCAGAAGATTCCTGCCTCATGAAATAAAGCAACTTCATAGAATAGACAGAATATATGATGCTATTGGGACCTGCGAAATAGGAATATTCAGTATAAAATTCGCGGTCCTCGTATTGACTGATGATTTTCCCTTTCGAGCTGATGAAACTCTGGGTAAAGATTGGCCAATGCACGCGAAGTCAATATTATATAACAAAAAAAATACAATCACACTGAAGAATCACCTCGGAAATAGGGTAACTTTAGAAATGAACAAGCATCAGCTGGCGCAATTGAGACCTGATTCTTTTGAAACAAGGGATATCGTCCTGAGAACTCCACCAGGCACGTATTATGTAGAGGGCCTCAACATTGTCCCGGAGATTTATGGAGTGAAGGAGAATTGGAATCTGAAATTGTATCCACTTAACGAGACTGACTATTATGAGCCCATATACAGGGAAAACATTAAGTTCTCAATCCCCGAGGACCTCAATACGCAGCCGATCAATTGTATGCGCCGTGAGGAAGAAGCGTCCAATACGCAGCCAACGGCAAAACGAACGTTGCGATTCATTCTAGATAATCGAATAAGCATTCAGGATCGAAAATTCTGATTGAGGGAGCATTACAAAGAAAAGCAGCCTCAGAGCATCAATAACCTTGAAGAGTCGAAGGAGCGCCTAGAACGCATTGATTTCCTTCGGCAGAAATTTCAGAAGGACTTAGACAGTGTGTCAGAGCGCATTTCTCCCGATGCGTCCAAAGGAATTTTCAGTACTATTTCGGACTTCAATGATAGATTCGCTCTACCGAACGATCCTATGCCCGAGGTCAAAGACGTACAGCATGAAATCAAATTAACCACTGACAAGCCTATAAGCACCCCACTATTTCGGCATCCGATATTCATGCAACCCTAGATTCAGGAGCAAATTGAGACCCTTGAGAAGAAGGGCTTGATCAGGCCCAGTCATTTTTCTTATCAGTTAAATATGTGGCTGGTGCCCAAGAGAGCGGGCGCATCAGGCGAGAAAAATGGCGCCTCATGATGAATTCCCGAAAGCTGAAATCCTTCACCGAGCAAGACAATGACCCTCTCCCGTCCATTGAAGTAATACTATGCATGCTTGGAAAAGCAAAATACATGAGCTGTTTCAATATGTCGAACGGTTTCCACCAGGTAGTTGTGAATGAAAGAGACATCCCAAAAGACATCCCCATCTCGTGAAAACGAAAATACAGGGAGAAAGGGATTTCCAAACCAAAGGGGTCCTATACCAGAATAGCAAGAGCATTCCGAATTTGTTCCGGAGGCTGGAGGAAGCTGAAGAAAACGATGTGAAAGAGATCACACACATCTTCAGAGATGAGATCTACGATCGACTTCTAGGGTGGATTGGATTGTACGAAAAACTTCCGAAGAAGCCCTTGTTTTTCGCCCCTTGTACCCGAAATATTTGAGAGAAAGAAATTCGTAGCTGATGAAACTGGCAGAGATCCACAACCAAGATCACTGGTCAGACGAAAACACGATAGCAGAAATGAGACGAGAATTCACATGGAAAAATATCAACTGAGATGTAAGAGAGTTCATTGACCAGTGTTTTGTCTGTACGCGAACCAAACGCGCCACTAGAAAATCCATGGCCCCTGGGTACTACATTGATCCCGCATCTCGACCTCTCGAGAAGGTCAGTATTGACTTTTGCAATCTAGAAAATCAAGACTTCCTCGTTGTCCTCGACGAATTCAGCCGTTTCGTCTGGATTTGGGGAGTTAAACTGAAGTCCAAAACGCACCAATCACTAGAGGAATTCTTCCTGAAGATTACCTGTCCACAGTATATAATATCCGACAATCAAGAGATCTTCTTATCAAAATAGGTAAATCATCGTTACAAGAAATACGGCATCGAATTCATCAACATTGCAGTTCGCCATCCGCAATCAAATGGAGCATGCGAGACAGTCGTAGGGAGCTTGAAAACTCTAGCTAAATCCAAGGAGGGCAATGCGTATACAAAGCTTTTGGAAGTATGTCAGAGTTTCAACGGGCGTATACATACCACAACCTAATATTCACCGCACAACTCGTTGTATGGAAGTGTGGCGACTCCCGAAGAAATCAATCAAGAGGAAGCACATCTCGAGATCATGGAAGATAGAAGAAAGAAGGCGTTAGGAGAGATCCTGAGGGCGAAAGAGCTGAATCGAGAAACCGTCACCAGACGACGAAGCTCATCCGCATTGTACCGCGTGGGAGCTGTAGTCGTAGCAAAGATTATTATAAATAATGTACACACCTGGGCTGATCCGGTATCGGTTAAGCGGGTTAACGATCGAACTGAAACCGCTCAGATTATAATTCGAGATCGACCGCAGCTGAGGCATTTCAATGAGATTCGACGCTATTGTGGGGAATTTTAAAGTGCCCACCAGAATCAATTTTCCTAATTTTCTGTTACAGATCTTCCTAGCACTGATCATAATTATCAGCTCCGTACAATCCTATGAAGTCACTCAAAACATACCCCAATTCATTCAGGTACACAGAGGACCTGCTTATTTACACCGTGAAGAGTGAATCGTGGTTCATACTACGGATATTGGAGCTCTCCTCTTTCGCGGAGGAAAACTAGCGAAACACATGAGAGATATCAAAGAGTTTTGTTTTAGGAATCCCAACTGCTCGATAAAAGGATGTGTAAGTCTCGTTGAGCGTCAGATGTTCCTACTAGAGAGTAGATCTCAAGGTTTGCACATAAACAGACCCAGAGGGGGTGCTTTCAATACAATAGGTATGGGTGCCAAGTTCCTTTTTGGCACTCTGGATAGCGATGATGCTGAGCTATATGAAGTATTAAGGCGAGGCCGTACACCGGGGCTATATTGGAAAAAAACCTAGTGAATTGTAGGTTGCGCCACTGCAATTACCGACAGTCGCTAGGAAGCGAGACGGCAGGTAGCGCCACCATGACAGTTTGAACGAAACGAGGTGTCTAACCCAAGGTATCATTTCTATGTTCCGTGAATGTTTATCTGCAACATTATTGACATGATGGGGGTTCTTACTCCGAATTCCCTCTCGTTTTATTCTAGAGTCTCGGATCCATCCCAAACGGGCTAGTGAATGATCTCTGACATCTCAGGGATCATCTGCATCATTTTCTGGATGATGGAGGATTTTCTTCCTATTACCAGGTCGGATCGCGAGCGAGACTCGCTCCTCTGACCCTCGAAGGAAAGCGTACGAAACCGACTAAAATCACTCGTTTTTTTCTAGAATCTCGGATCCGTCCCAAAAGTGCTGGAAAGTCATGTCACACGTCTCGGGGATCATCCCGATCATTTCCGGGATTTGAGAGTATTTTTCCTCAATTACCAGGTCGGATCGCGAGCGAGACTCGCTCCTCGACCCTCGGAGGGAAGCGTACAATACCGACGGAAATCACTCCCGTTTTTTTCTAGAGTCTCGGATCCATCCCAAAAATTCCAGAAAGTGATCTGGAAAGTCTCAGGGATCATCTGGATCATTTTCTGGATGATAGAGAATTTTTTCTATTACCAGGTCGGATCGCGAGCGAGACTCGCTCCTTGACCCTCGGAGGGAAGCGTACAAAACCGACAAAAATCACTCTCGTTTTTTTCCAGAGTCTCGGATCCATCCCAGAGATTCTAGAAAGTGATCTGGAAAGTCTCAGGGATGATTTGTATTATTTGGGGAATGATAGAAGGTTTTTCTCCTATTACCAGGTCGGATCGCGAGCGAGACTCGCTCCTTGACCCTCGGAGGGAAGCGTACAAAACCGACAAAAATCGCACTCGTTTTTTCTACAGTGGCGAACCCGTTCCAAAAGTGCTAGGAAGTGATCTAACAGGTCTCAGGGATCACCTAGATCATCTTCAAGACTATACAGGATTTTTTACCTATTATCAGGCCCGACAAAAATCACTCCCGTTTTTTTCTAGAATCTCGGATCCGTCCCAAAAGTGCTGGAAAGTCATGTCACACGTCTCAGGGATCATCTCGATCATTTCCGAAAGTTTAGAGTATTTTTCCCCAATCACCAGTCCGGATCGCGAGCGAGACTCGCTCCTCGACCACGGTCGTGTACACAGGTCTATCAACTCCCGTGGAGGGGGAAGCGCCAGTTTTGTCAGCGCAAGTTTCACTTTCTCGCCACTTTCGGGAGGCGCTGCCTCCTCTGGAAACTTTGGGAGTCGCATCATGAGCTTCGCGCCGTGGACGTGGACACGGTGCGCGCCGCGAGGTCGAGTCGTCTGCTGCGAGCGGCCCTCTGATTGACCGAGCGCTCGCGCCGACTGAACG